>NQII01001893.1:347844-377706 GCA_002778355.1 Clitarchus hookeri | reverse complement strand
TTGGCTCGAGCTCAATTTTTGGGTATTCACAGATGTCTAGGAAGAAGCAAACACAGCTAAAAATTATTACTTGATTCACTTTTATGCTGTGAGATGTGCCTGCATCAGAGTAGCAGATTTTTATGTGGTTTTCCAAAAAACTGTGTGGGGAAAAATTGTTGATTGGTCTGTCATAGCTATAATTTTTATAAGTTATGGTTTTAATATATAATTGTTAGGTATGTGTGTGAAATGAAATGCAAGGAGATACTGTTTTGGTTGGCAGGCTGGCTATGTGAGCAGTCGCCAGCCAGCTGACAGGATCATATTTCCATCGGCTGTGGTCCTCGCTACATTCGGCCTTGGGCTGTCTACGTTCAGCGTGAGGAAGCTGCTGTCATCCAACTCCAGCAGATTCTGACACTGTTGCTTTTATTTATCTGCCACCCGCACTTAACCTCCAAAACTGCCTGAGATTTGGTTTTAATTTTTGATGACATCGCAGCTTAAAATTTTCATTGTGCGAGGAATGGCTTATTTTGATTGCACTGAGTGTGATGGAAAACTGTGTATTGAGGCATTGAATGCAATGCAGATGTGTGTGTGAATATGTACGTGCCCAGATTGTGATAGGTATTTTACAATGCAGTATAACCGGCAGCAGGACTTCTTGTTTATTGCTGAGTCCTGTAATTGTAACAGAAAGTTATTATTGTATTGTACATAGTAATTTATCAGTTATTCAAAATGACTTGTTGTATATTGTGAATTACATATCACTTATGATCTGTATGTATGTTTTGATGTCAGCAGCTTCTGGAATAAATCCTAAACATTGTGTAGGAGGGTTTGCTATTGATTTGATTTCCTAACACAAGGCTGTAAAATCCCCACCCTTCCTGTTTTTTTTATATAATACTAGCTAACCCTGCCACGCGCTGCTGTGGCATAAAAGATTTTGGTTCTATTCATTTCTGTGAAATTAAGTGAAAGAAGTATATGTATTTTCAAAATCTTTATTGTTGAAGAACTTGTTTGTATACAATGTTTTTAGTTTTACCATCTTCCGCGCTTATGAATAAGTTGTGTGGTTTTCCTACTCTAGAACACGACACATACAATTGGCCGTGCGAAAAACATTCTGTTTCTAAATCTATTCTGCACATTTGCAATGACTGCCCTTGAGCTTTATTTATTGTCATTGCAAATGCCAATCTCACTGGAAACTGTGTTCTTTTGAAGTGAAAGGGAATTTCTGATGGAATAAATGGAATTCTGGGAAGAAGCACATCTTCTCCTTTGAAAGCACCTTTCAAGATGGTAGCTTTTATAGTATTGCCCATCATTTTTTTTATTGCAAGGCGTGTGCCGTTGCAAAGTTTTGGTGGATTGATGTTACAATGTAAAATGGCTGGCATCCCTATTTTCAATTTTAATATATGTGGAGGCAATCCTGGAACATCAAGCAAATTTATAAATTCTGGCGGATAATTTACAGCTTCATTTTCGTGTAATGTTACATCCACAGATTTGTATGTGACATGTTCGCTTGTCGATAAGTATCAACATATATATTAGTATTAATATATCGAGCATTGACGTACTTATAAGCATCAATATATAGTTATATCGATAAGCATCAATATATCATTATAGTGATGCATCGATATATCGTTTTTATATAGATATATAGATAGATCTGTTGCTAGGTTGCGACTTTACATTGTTGACATTGCATTGTTGACTAAGGCGCTTCCTGATGCGAAAGCATGGTGTAAATGAGCTTTTGCAGATTGTAGTACCTTTGCAGGTAATACAGATTAAAAAGAAAGGTGCAAAAACACTCGTGGGAACGAAAGAAAGGAAAACAGAATAAAAATCTGTTGATTTTTTCGAAGTTGCACACGTCCAAAAAAACTGACACAAGGTTTTTATATATGTATAGATACTCATCTGGATAACTCATTTGGGTTCTGTGTACTTCTATTTAAATCTTTCCATATGTTTGAGAGTCCTCTTGCTTTGTTAAGGGTTCTGTCTGATGCATGAAGTGCATTGCAGACATTTGGTAGAAAACATGATTAAAAAACACTTGGATGTTTTGTAGTTGTGTCCGAACACGAAAAGCATTTAGAAACGTATGTGCTCAAAGATAGGTTTTCAAGTTCCTATTTCAACTCCAAAGATTTTTTTGGGCATCAAAAAGGTAAAACAAGTGTTTTTGAAATCAGTTTTAGCTACTAAATTGTCTATACAGAAACTTCATAATTGTCTTTTAGAGACATATTGTATTTTTATCTTCACTGACTCGCCATAAAAATATAAGGCCACTGCTTAGTCTCATGTTCAGGCGACTTGCAGATGGAAAGACTGCACGTAGAGGCAAGTCGTGAGTGAGCAAGAGATGACCTTGGAGATCACTTTTTTCAAGACGTCGATACACAAAATAGTTGCAGGTATGTAAATGGGACCCNATATTGTATTTTTATCTTCACTGACTCGCCATAAAAATATAAGGCCACTGCTTAGTCTCATGTTCAGGCGACTTGCAGATGGAAAGACTGCACGTAGAGGCAAGTCGTGAGTGAGCAAGAGATGACCTTGGAGATCACTTTTTTCAAGACGTCGATACACAAAATAGTTGCAGGTATGTAAATGGGACCCCATAAAGTTTCGTAGATACTGTGGCAGTGGTGCTGGTACAGTGACAAGAGACTTAATGTGCTTTGAGATTGAGATTTCTGATTTTGCTAACTTAAGACCTTCTTTTGATTAAAGTATTAGATTGTAGCAGATTTGTGTACGGAAGTTATGAGATCAGTTTCAAAAAAGAACCAGATGTAAAACTTATAAATGGAATTCTATGTATGTGATACATTGGTGTTGANATGAGATCAGTTTCAAAAAAGAACCAGATGTAAAACTTATAAATGGAATTCTATGTATGTGATACATTGGTGTTGATTCATAAAAAGTGGATTGGCTATTCAGTTATTACTATTTTTGTTGTGAAAAACAAAATTAATAAAAATGGTAATTGACCNATAAAAAGTGGATTGGCTATTCAGTTATTACTATTTTTGTTGTGAAAAACAAAATTAATAAAAATGGTAATTGACCGTTTCTCTCATCGCCTAAATGTTTTAGTGCATCATGATTATGCATTATTACTATTATTTTTATTAGGTTGGAATAAATTTGCACCCAAATTAATGTAAACTTGCATATTCGCCAAGAGTGCGTGAAAGTAAACTGCAGTGAAATTTCACATTTAATTAAAATAGGCTATCACAAAAAACTTGTTAAAAGTTGTTCATGGTAAACTGAGCACTTTTCAAAACCCTGATCAAGAGCTACTTTTATAGGCATTGTATTTTCTTCCAACATATGTAAATTTAACATAGTCGTGTGCCTGCTCACTTTCTCCTTTGTTAACCAAGTAAAATTTTGTGCACAGGTTCAAATAGTGTATTTTGGCCAAANATTCATTTCTGTGAAATTAAGTGAAAGAAGTATATGTATTTTCAAAATCTTTATTATTGAAGTACTTGTTTGTATAAAATGTTTTTATTTTTACCATCTTCCGCGCTTATGAATAAGTTGTGTGGTTTTCCTACTCTAGAACACGACACATACGATTGGCCATGCGAAAAACATTCTGTTTCTAAATCTATTCTGCAGATTTGCAATGACTGCCCTTGAGCTTTATTTATTGTCATTGCAAATGCCAATCTCACTGGAAACTGTGTTCTTTTGAAGTGAAAGGGAATTTCTGATGGAATAAATGGAGTTCTGAGAAGAAGCACATCTTCTCCTTTGAAAGCACCTTTCAAGATGGTAGCTTCTATAGTATTGTCCATCATTTTTTTTATTGCAAGGTGTGTGCCGTTGCAAAGTTTTGGTGGATTGATGTTATGAAGTAAAATGGCTGGCACCCCTATTTTCAATTTTAATATATGTGGAGGCAATCCTGGAACATCAAGCAAATTTATAAATTCTGGCGGATAATTTACAGCTTCATTTTCGTGTAATGTTACATCCACAGATTTGTATGTGACATGTTCGCTTGTCGATAAGTATCAACATATATATTAGTATTAATATATCGAGCATTGACGTACTTATAAGCATCAATATATTGTTATATCGATAAGCATCAATATATCATTATAGTGATGTATCGATATATCGTTTTTATATAGATAGTTCTGTTGCTAGGTTGCAACTTTACATTGTTGACATTGCATTGTTGACTAAGGCGCTTCCTGATGCGAAAGCATGGTGTAAATGAGCTTTTGCAGATTGTAGTACCTTTGCAGGTAATACAGATTAAAAAGAAAGGTGCAAAAACACTCGTGGGAACGAAAGGAAGGAAAACAGAATAAAAATCTGTTGATTTTTTCGAAGTTACACACGTCCAAACAATCTGACACAAGGTTATACATACACACACACTCATTTGGGTTCTGTGTACTTCTATTTAAATCTTTCCATATGTTTGAGAGTCCTCTTGCTTTGTTAAGGGTTCTGTCTGATGCATGAAGTGCATTGCAGACATTTGGTAGAAAACATGATTAAAAAACACTTGGATGTTTTGTAGTTGTGTCCGAACACGAAAAGCATTTAGAAACGTATGTGCTCAAAGATAGGTTTTCAAGTTCCTATTTCAACTCCAAAGATTTTTTTGGGCATCAAAAAGGTAAAACAAGTGTTTTTGAAATCAGTTTTAGCTACTAAATTGTCTATACAGAAACTTTATAATTGTCTTTTAGAGACATATTGTATTTTTATCTTCACTGACTCGCCATAAAAATATAAGGCCACTGCTTAGTCTCATGTTCAGGCGACTTGCAGATGGAAAGACTGCACGTAGAGGCAAGTCGTGAGTGAGCAAGAGATGACCTTGGAGATCACTTTTTTCAAGACGTTGATACACAAAATAGTTGCAGGTATGTAAATGGGACCCATAAAGTTTCGTAGATGCTGTGGCAGTGGTGCTGGTACAGTGACAGAGACTTAATGTGCTTTGAGATTGAGATTTCTGATTTTGCTAACTTAAGACCTTCTTTTGATTAAAGTATTAGGTTGTAGCAGATTTGTGTACGGAAGTTGTGAGATCAGTTTCAAAAAAGAACCAGATGTAAAACTTATAAATGGAATTCTATGTATGTGATACATTGGTGTTGATTCATAAAAAGTGGATTGGCTATTCAGTTATTACTATTTTTGTTGTGAAAAACAAAATTAATAAAAATGGTAATTGACCGTTTCTCTCACCGCCTAAATGTTTTGGTGCATCATGAGATTATTACTCATTATGCATTATTACTATTATTATTTTTGTTAGGTTGGAATAAATTTGCACCCAAATTAATGTAAACTTGCATATTCACTCAAAGTAAACTGCAGTGAAATTTCACATTTAATTAAAATAGGCTATCACGGAAAACTTGTTAAAAGTTGTTCATGGTAAACTGAGCACTTTTCAAAGCCCTGATCAAGAGCTACTTTTATAGACATTGTATTTTCTTCCACCATATGTTAATTTAACATAGTCATGTGCCTGCTCACTTTCTCCTTTGTTAACCAAGTAAAATTTTGTGCACAGGTTCAAATAGTGTATTTTGGCCAAATTTCATTTTATTTTGTGTTTTAACTTAAATTTTGGTGCAATACTGTGTACCAACTTGCATTTCTGTGTTATTTCGATTTTATCACTATTTGTCATCTTGGCTCTATTTATATGCCATTTGTTTTGTAGCTTTTACATGTATATCGACAAATCATATCATTGACACAATAATTCTATAGAAGCAGTTTTCTTTACATCCTGAACACGTAAGTGGCCTTTCAATTTCTTCAGTGATAATTTCGACTACTTGCTCTTATCATACGTCATGGGAGGAATTGTTCACATACACCACGTTGCATTGCTTTAGTAGCTAGTTGGCTGTCAATCTCAAACAATCAAAATAATTATATGTATTGCACAATAAGGTAGTTGCATTTTGCAGATTTTTGTAATATTACTTAATAATTTGATTTTAAATATTCAGTTTTCTACATCAATAGACTGTGACACATGCTTTTACTGCATTATACAATGAGATGCGAGTTTGAAATGGACACATTGAATGTGTGTTATTTTAATACTTTGTGAAGTCTGGATGTATATTAAATATTTTGTTTTAATGATATCAACCCTTCCCAAGAAATATTTTATTTTATTTAAATTTGAAAGTTGGACATAAATAGTCATTGTAACGGGTGGAAAAGTTAGTGTGGAAGCCACCTTATTCTATTTACTGTGTGATATATTTGAGTTGTGTGTATATTTTATTGTGTGATTTGGAAGTTTCTTTGTTTTTTCTCACTTTTTGGAAGTTTCTTTGCTTTTATTTTGGTTTCTCGTTTGTAACAGTTACCGTTAAAGGCTTTGAAATTTTCAAATTATAAAAGGTTCTTTTTTCAACTGCAGACACATAAGCAAGTCTGAAGTGCCACACATAATTTAATAATTTCATATTTTCTTAAAGGACACTTCAAGAGTGCGTGAAATGGGTTTATGAATATCAAGAGACCCAAATATGGTAAATTGTATACTTTGGATTAACAATTAAAAAAATTAACGATTAAAATTAATCATTAAGGAATGTGTAGTTTTTAACTTATTGGTTAATTTTAAAACTAATCACCTTTTAATCGTTAAAATATCTGTTTAACGAGTAAAACTAACATTAGTTAACTTTGAAATCATCTGGAGGCCGAAGATAACGAAATATATGCAGATGCCATTAATATCTTGACAAACTTCTTAAAACTACGCNCAATCATCTGGAGGCCGAAGATAACGAAATATATGCAGATGCCATTAATATCTTGACAAACTTCTTAAAACTACGCAACATATTTGACGGCCAAGGAGTTGTACACCACACTATACAGATCGATATAATGACGTATTGTACCGAATCTAATATCATAGTTAGTCTCACGCAACGCAATTGTGAGGTAGGCGAGATGCTACCACCACGAGCTATTGCTACAATCTCTCACAATGCAAAAGTCATAGTTGCACAGTTGATGGTCCTCGTGCGGCATGCACATTTCAATTGTTTTTGTAGTCGCTGCACTGGTCTGATTTAATGCTAAGTTGTTCTATAAGAGTGTACTTCAGAAGTTTTATTTCAAATGGTTTTGTAGAAGATAAGCCTACTTATCAAAATGATGAATAAACTATCTGATTCGGCATCCAGCAAAAAAGTTGTAATTTTTTTTCTGGGACTGTAAATTGTAATTTTTTTTTTAATGATTTGAATAAACATTGACGAAAAACTTTTTAAAGACTTTATTTTAACTAAAATTTTTGTTCTTTAAATTTAAACTTAAATCAGTTAATTTTGTTTCAACTTATAACTTTAATCAGTTAGATTATAATGTTAACTTTCCCAAGTATGGTCAATTCTTATATTTGTACAGTAATAAATCACATTGCATGTCTGGTGAGACCTACCTGAAATACGTGTTGAAACAGAATCTAGTTGAGTTGCATGTAAATTGTGCCAGAGATGATTAAAAATGTACTGCTTTTATCATATGTTTGTTGTTTTTCACCAGTTTAATTATTAAAAAAATATAAATGTTTTACACCGTCACTATGCCTACAGCCGAAGACCCTTAGTAGGCGGTTTCATGTTCGGCCGGTGAGATAAACTGAATAATTTAAATATTAAAATTTGTCATAGTTACAATAATTATTTTATTGTTTTCACTCACTACTAGTGTACAGATGGCATAGATAGTTTTTAAGACATAAAACGTCAAGATTTTGAAATCACTTTTTAATTCTTTCAAGTAGGTGTAATTAAAAAGGGCCTGTTAAATACGTAAAGAAAATAATTCAAACTTTACTTGGAAAAAATTAATTCTTTTTAAATACTGTTGAATCCAAACGATTTAAAATAAATTTAACCAGTGTTCAATTTGCAGTACACGCGAGTACCATTTTAGTTCATGCAAAGAGATTTATTTTATATGGTACTGTTTTACCTGCTATGAAATACATGAATCATACTATATTGACACTAAAGGGTTGTCACGCATGAGTATTATAGTGTATTTGTCAACTCAATGTCATGTAGTGCTTTGCTTGTATTACATCCATAAATCTGTGTCAGTCAAGTCAATTTCACACTTAATAATTCCATGCAAAAAAACTATTAATATTACAAGGTGTTTGTCCAGCTTGTGGGGCCATGAAAGGATTTGGAACATATTTTGTTATAAACGCAGTTGTGAGCTTTACTTTTTGAGGAGCTCACTTAAAGTATCAAGTATCTTAACATGTATCAGGGGTGGGGAAACTTTTTCGCATAGGAACTAAGTTCATATCTCAAGCTCGTTCTGCGGGCCACACTTAATCTTTATTGTCGAGTTGCGGGTTCGAAATACTCTTGTCCTGTGTCAGTTATTTGCGGCTAGCCTTTACATCTTGTGCCTTTCCTGGTCCTTGAGCCCAAGTAATATAAAAAAAAAAATTATGAATTTTTAGAAATATAATTTTCATATATGCAGTATTACCACATTTAAAAATGTTATAGAACACTATGGGTAGGCTTTTCACAGGCAAGTGAACACTTTTTAAGGCCTGTTTAGCTGGTATAATGACCAAAAAATTATATTTTATTGTGGCCTCAGACTATTAAATTTTGTTTATTACTCACGTAGCAATTTTTTATATTAACAGTTGGCAAAAGGATACAAGTAAGATGAAAGGGATTTTTAACACTGCCTTAACTAATGTTCACTTTACAGTGGACAGCGTATATCGTAAATTAAATAGACACAAAGTATACTTGACATGTAAATGCAAACAAATTATTAATACAAATGGCAGTAAATAAGCGATAAAAATTCACAGTATCACATTGTGAAGTATCTGCCAAGTAAAATGTTTGTCATTGGTACACGGATACATTTCTCTGGCCACTGCGGAGCACTTCACTTACATTCGTGGGCCATTTCCAATGTGGAAAGTTGGGCATTCAAGTCAAGCTTGTGGGCCGTTAATGGCCTGCGGATCGAAGTTTCGTTTACGGAAGCAAGACGCCATGATAATAGTCTGATTTCACTCTGCCCAACCGGCAACATGGGAGTTTTGATTGGTGCAGACCCCCTCGGCACATTAATTTTAGGCTGCAATCACTATCAGTTCAATAGTATTTTTATGTAACCAAAACCTTTTGCTTAATTCATGCTAAGGGGACAAACATCTTTCTTCCCGTTATCTTTAATAGGACTTAACGCATACCACGTAACTGCATCTAGTTTTAATGGCTTAGGCCCTTATTGAACAGCAATGTTTACCAGCACATTACAGTGCTGGGTCTGTATTAACTTATCACATAATATTATAAGTGCATATGTATCAAAGAAGTACATAAACTTCTTGAATAACCATGAGTGTTTTATTTACGTTACCCTTTGGATTACTTTTGGTGCTGCACCCTATTGCAGAAGTAGCAAGTGTAAGTAAGGCGGGAGAGTTGGCATAAAACCTTGCCAGCTTAGAGAGTGAAACCACTAGGTATGTGCAATTATTTGTAAGTTCATTATTCATAAGCACCACAGATCAACAGAGACCCACAGGCTATTGACCACACAAACACTCACTAACTCCTGCTCACCGAGTTATAGTGCTGGGCAATTTCACCAGTTTTTACCTTAACCTGGTAAGCTGGGTAAGAATGGAAACTACGTCAACATCCCGGGAACCCCCTACACGTCATATGGCTTACCCAACTTGTGGGACTAAAACAAGATTTAGTATCGCACTAGCCATCTTCCTGACATGGCTTTCGCAACCAGAACAGTGCATCGTGTTACGTGCCCGTGTACTTTGTTCTCATGCGCTCACATCTCCTGTAATGCCAGTGTACATTGTGCCCTATTAGCATGTCCTAGGGCGTTTCAGTGTACTATGTTATTCATCTTCATCCCAGTAAAATTACAATCCACGTCTCGTGATGTGTGGCATAACTTACCAATAAACGGTGCTTATGTGTGTTTATCACATTTGATAGTAACTTGTCTTCACCACGACATAAATTTTTTGCGTACATGAATTTTCTAAGGTTAATTGGTATATTTAAGGTACACTTACATGTAAAACAGTGTGCCAAAAAGAGATGCGTTCAAAAGCCTTCAGTGAGAATTTATTCAAATCAATTCCGGACCTCAAAACAGCAAATGTCACATTTAGGACATTCACGCCATTTTGACACTGCTGGACAAAGGAGCATCCCAAAACGTTGCCATTGTGATACATGTAGAGCCAAACAAACAGGCGCTTCCCTCCTACGACATTCCAGCAAGGACGTGTGATATGACTGACCACAGCCATGGTGAACGTGGTCACCACCCCACGAGGCTATAATTCTATCCTCCCAACCCCTCGAAACATGCGGGTGAATTGTGGCGACCACAGCTGTCACCATGATAGTCCGCGGACCGAGCCATATGGACAAACTGGATCTAGGGAGATGCCATATGAACTGGTGCACCAGTAATGGCAAAAACAGAACATTATGATGGAATTGCGTTCGGCCCTTGCTCGTATCCAACCCGCCCTGGGACACAAAGTGCCCTTGTCGCGAACCAGCAAATGCTAGGCATCTCGAAGACATTCGCCGGGCTAACCGCGAATGTGTCTGGCGATCCTGGAGTTGCACCTCTGGCGGCCAAAGGGTACAATTGTGCGCAACTGTACCAGACCGCGAGTGGTCCGGGGCACTGTCGGCCGTGTAAGTGTGCACTCCCTCCACAAACCGAAGTTTCCTTGGACTCAACCTTGCAAGATTTTTAAAATCGATGGTGTGCAAAACAAATCATATGTACAGGCATCGGAGACAGGACGATTCTGTGTGTAAAATATTCCGAAATTTACCACACCGAGTGCCTTAGGCGGGAAGTGAACAATCAACTGCCGATTGAAATGAAAACATTTTGTGCCCAAATTGTATACAAACATTATTAATCGTGACACTTGCACCCACTGACTTTATCACGGGAGAAGTGTTGTCAGCAGGACCTGTGCAAACAAGGTAATTCAGAAACAGTGGCATGTGAGAACTGTCGAAGAATCACTCATTGGCAGTGCGCGACTGCGCCGGACATGTTTAATGTAGCGGCCGGCAAATTTCGATACGGGTAGTGCAACCCAGCATCACAGCTGACAGTGTCATGCCCAACCGTTTCACGCATGGATGTGGCCAATCACTATAGCAGCCTGTTGACACATTACAAGGGCCTACCAACAGTTGCAGTACCTTGGGCACTGCAACCTGCACCAACAGCAGTGGAAACTGGCTATACACCAGCCAGCTTTTAGTCGCTGCCCACTTTTTCTGGGCTACCCACCGGGGAACCACAAGCGTTTCTGAGATAATGCACAGGACGTTTAACCAGGTATGGAGTGTGTGAACAAGAGCAGCCAAATAGTGTAGGAGGCCAACTATGAGAGATGCACGTGGATTGTGGCACACAGTAAGCCATTGTAGTATGTAGTGGAGCAAGTTCTGGAATGAGTTTCAGTGTCGCTTTGCCAATACTTATTACTCCCTGCAATCTCATGGCTTCACTCCATGAAGAAAGCACATAGCAAATTGGCATGGTGTGCATTGCTTCTCCAGTCATATGACTTTGAAGTCCAACATGTTCCCAGAGGCGAAACCCAGTTACCTGACCAGCTGTCACGTACGCCTGGCGAAATAGTAGCGGTGGTCGAAGACGAGTGGGATGACCTACTGCTCCTCTACAGCAGCCACTCACCGAACACCTGGCGGGGGCGTAATTATCTGCAACAACACCGATGCACTGGCGAGAGACAAACTCCAGGCATGCGTGTTAGCCACACAACAACTGTGACTATTCACCCAACGCCGCCAAATGGAAATAACACAAAGCAAAGGAGAATGGTGGCGAGTGGAAGAAGCGCATGTGGAAACCAGTCCACGCCAACCGGAAGCGCCATGGCATATACGTGCTCAAGGACGCACATCAACAGGTGATTGTCGTCGTCGAGGTTACCCAGGGCTGGTTGAATGTTGTATTGCCAGGCGCCTTAACTCAGTGGAGAGTTAATGATGAGGGTCGTTCGGTCGACGGCCCAGGAGGCCCTGGTGGGTAATCTCCGTCAGTTGGTTGATGAGTTGTCACGTACTTACTGTTGCACTTTTATACAGTATAACGAGACTGTAGGCCGCCTCGTTCACCTGAAATATGCTAAAGAAATGTGGGTGATGCTACGAAGGATGCAGTACCCTAAAATTAATTGGCATTAATTTATCTTGGTAAAGTGGTTTATTCACTGTTCTCGCTACAGGTAAATAATGTGTGAATAATGCATGAAAATGGACTCAGTACTTATGGCCTGCCGGTGACCTGAGCGGTGAAATACATGTGACCTTATATTGATACGCGATTGCGTTAAACTCTCCGGCGAGAGCGCGGTTAGCTCTCCCCTCAATACAATAAAGGTAAAAAAAAAATGTTCTGGTTGACACATGTATAACTATTGTAGTGAAATGATTGCAGCCTAAATGATGATACTGAGGGGGTTCACGGAGCAGGCGACCAACGCCGCCGGTCTTGTCCGGGTGCTGAGACGAACTGGGCGAATGGCGTCGGCTTTCGTCACGAGAAGCGAGAACCGAAGTCAAACAGTGAATGATGAAACATAGCATGAGCACTCTGTGATATAATTGTGATGGTGAATAATTGTTGAATTAAATTAACCATATTGGTGACACTACCGTTTTCTAACAAATGTCTGTTATTGTTGAAGTTGTGAAATTAACGGGGAATGTCACCACACTAAATTATTTGTTACATGGCTGGAGGCCTATATAGGTAATCTCCCTTTTANATTGTTGAATTAAATTAACCATATTGGTGACACTACCGTTTTCTAACAAATGTCTGTTATTGTTGAAGTTGTGAAATTAACGGGGAATGTCACCACACTAAATTATTTGTTACATGGCTGGAGGCCTATATAGGTAATCTCCCTTTTAGAAAACATAATTACTCTTATATAAATACACATTAAATAAGTTATTACATATTCTCATAAAAGTGTTTGAANATAATTACTCTTATATAAATACACATTAAATAAGTTATTACATATTCTCATAAAAGTGTTTGAATTTCACTTCCGAAGATGCGTTGATATTACACTGGCTACAGTGTTGCCAGGTGGCTGTCTCTTGAAGGAATGGATGAGTCCACCTGGGCAAAGGAGTGTGGAACGCCATGCTTGATTACTATTATTACACTAAAACAATCTTGGATGTTACACATCCATCCTCTCTATATAAGATCCTTTCGGTTTTTCGTCTCCCCTAAGGATGAAAGAGGGACGGCTATATGTTTATGTGATACGCATGATGGTGAGATATTTAACATTACTTTTCCTGACAGTTTCCACAGCGTTGATGCTGTGGTGATTCGGACATCTCTAGGCTGCTCCCATTTCACTGTTGGCTCGGTCTATGTCCATCCTAAATTTCTGTGTTCAGAGTACGATCGGGCATCTTTNGCTGCTCCCATTTCACTGTTGGCTCGGTCTATGTCCATCCTAAATTTCTGTGTTCAGAGTACGATCGGGCATCTTTTTTTCCCAATTTCCACAACCTGTACTTTAAGGGTGGCGATTTGAATTGCCATCATCGTATGTGGGGTAATCTCTTCGAGGATTGTTATGGTCGCCATTTGGCAAAATTTTTACTTACTTAATCTTTTACTCTTACTCATCTGAATGGTATGCAACCTTCCTGGCTCAGGCAACAACTTTGCCGATTACCTGCAAATTATTTAACTTTTGTTTCTGCAAGCGTTTCCAGCTGCTTAACCTGGTCGGTACATAGTGATACCTGGGGTAGAGATCNGCTGCTCCCATTTCACTGTTGGCTCGGTCTATGTCCATCCTAAATTTCTGTGTTCAGAGTACGATCGGGCATCTTTATTTTCCCAATTTCCACAACCTGTACTTTAAGGGTGGCGATTTGAATTGCCATCATCGTATGTGGGGTAATCTCTTCGAGGATTGTTATGGTCGCCATTTGGCAAAAATTTTACTTACTTAATCTTTTACTCTTACTCATCTGAATGGTATGCAACCTTCCTGGCTCAGGCAACAACTTTGCCGATTACCTGCAAATGATTTAACTTTTGTTTCTGCAAGCGTTTCCAGCTGCTTAACCTGGTCGGTACATAGTGATACCTGGGGTAGAGATCNGATTTAACTTTTGTTTCTGCAAGCGTTTCCAGCTGCTTAACCTGGTCGGTACATAGTGATACCTGGGGTAGAGATCACTTTCCGATTATCCTTAATTCTTCGATAACTCATTCGTCTCGTTTCCTTAAGTTTCATCGATACCAATGGTTATATAATCAGGCTGATTGGTGCAAAATCTTCTTCCTTAATTTCGGAAGCTACTACGCATTTCCCTCCTATTACAGCTTTTAATATTAATGTGATTTATGATCTCTTGTATGCCTCTCTTTTGGAATCCTCTAATAGTTCTATGCCTTTTTGCCCTTATCATATTGGAGGTCGGAAACATAGTTCCCTATGCTGGGATGGACAATGTGATGAGGTTAATCGTCGTTGTTTGCATGCTCTTCAACAATATAAACGTCAGGTTACATTGGTTAATTGTCTACATTTTTAGCGATACCAAGCACAGGCGAGGAAGTTGTGGCCTAAATGTAAAATGACTAGCTGGAATAATTTTTGTTCTTCGATTTCTCGTACTACTACTAGCACTCGTATATTATGGGGTAAATTTAAAGACTTCGGCGCTAGTAAAGAGGGACAGCGGTCGTAGCATATCTTCCTCTCACTCCCTGCTTTTTATGTATCGCATTCCCCTGATGCTGTCCCGGAGAATTCTACCTTTTGTTCTCCTTTAATTGTTTCTCTTGCGGCTTCACAAAATCGTCACGCTTTTTACTGAAGATTTACAGTTGAGGAATTAAGACGTTCTTTGTACACTACGAATAATACCAACCCTGGTTTGGATTACATCTCTTATGGTCTTAAGCACCTCCCTCACAGTACCTTAGTGTGGTTAGCTTAATTCTTTGGTAAGGTTTACTGTTATGGTTGTATCCCTGAAGTGTGGAGGGATTTTGAAATAGTCCCGATTTTGAAACCACGTAAGTCAGCAGAGTCTTATCGTCCGATTGCACTGTGCTCTTGTGTGGCAAAACATTTTGAGAGATTGACCAATCACAGACTTACAGACTTATTTGTGGTGAGATTATCATTGTTTACTTCGTCCAGAACAACTTGGATTTCGTTCTGGGCATTAGTACCCTGTATTCTGTTGCTGTGTTGTTTTCACGCTTGACGTGAACCACGCGTTCACGAGTTCCTTGTGCCCACTCTGACTGCCGCAGTCACAACAACTACACCAGTTACACCGGGTCGCACCAACCTAATCAGGGCAAGAGTGCGTAGTGCAGGTCGAAGACAACGGAACTTGCACCTTCTTGCCGTAAGAATTACGCAACTCAAGATATTGCCCTACTCATTTATTACAAGAGGTAACTCTTTTAATAGATGGGTAGGCGATCCGAAACGGTGTTTACCCCAAACCCACAGCCGTTGGGTGCACTGGCAATTGGTCGTTGCGTCCTCGCAGTTGGCGCAGCTAAATACGACGTAACGCACCACCGGGTGATGTCAACTGGCTGGTAGGACAGAGCTGAAGAGATAAGTGCCCCGAAGTGTCATCCAGTAGTGTAGAGAATTTTCACAAACATATTGAACACAATCACTGCATTCATGGCTGCAGCCAGGGGTGTTTTTCATTGTATGAATGGGAATCAAGCATGGCATTCCACACCCCTTTGCCCAGGTGGACTCATCCATCCCTTCAGAATATAGCCACCTGGCAATGCTATAGGCAGTGGAATTCTACTCATAATCGGAAGTGAGATGCAAACAATTTTATGAGAAAATGTGATAACTTATTTAAGGTGAATTTATATAAGAGTAATTATTATATTTTTTTTCTAAAATGGAGATTGCCTATAAAGGCCTGCAGCATTGTAACAAATAATTTATAGTGTGGTGACATTCGCCGTCAATTTCACAACTTCAACATTAACAGACATTTGTTAATAAATGGGGAACTCAGCAAAGTGTTTAATTTAATTCATACAATTTTTCAAAATTATAATCATATCACAGAGCGTCCATGTAATGTTTCATCGTTCTGCGTTTGATGTCGTTTCTCGTCATTTGTGGAGACAGCAGACATGACTCGCCCCAGTTCGTCTCAGCACCCGGACAAGACCGACGGCGTTAGTTGCACACTCCGCGAGCCCCCTCAGTACCTGCATATAAGCTGGAATCATTTAACGGCAATAGTAATGTATTAGTCACCAGAATATTTGTAATATCTTTAATGTACTGAGGGGAGAGCCAACCGCCCCCTCACTGGAGAGTTTAACGCAATCGCGTCTCAATGTAAGACCACGTGTTTTTCACAGCTTAAGTGCAGGGTCCATTATCATGCGTCATTCACGTATTATTCACGTGTAGTAAGGACAGTGAATAAACTGCTCAACCAATTGAAATCAGTGTCAATTCATTGTAGGGCATCCTTTGTAGTATCACCCGCATTTTTTTAGCATATTTCAGGCGAACGAGACTGCCTACAGTGTCACCATCAGATATAAGAAGTGCAACCGTAAGTATGCGACACCCATAAACAAACTGACGGATGATTACCAGGGTCCCCATGGGCTGTCGACCGGACGACCCTCATCATTAGCTCACCACTAAGTTATGGTAACGAGTAATGTAGCATCCAACCAGCCCTGGTTAACCTCGCCGACATCACGTATTCGGGAGTGTTACTCTCACAGGATTGTATTAAGTATCCTTGTTTTTAAACTTGGAATCGGCTTTTGACAATGCCAATCTTAAACTCCTTTATGGATACATGCCTTAACTTGGTTTACCATATACCCTCATATAATGTATTTATTCTTTGTTTGGAGTCCGTCGTTATATGGCTAGAGTTCCCGATGGAACAGATTTCGTTCGTCATGTGCCCTTTGGTTAGGTTCAAGGTAGTACTCTTAGTCCCTTGCTGTTTTTCTTATATACTCAAGACATCATATTTAAGCTTGGCTCTTACGTTCGTTCTATTCAATATGCTGATGACATTGTGCTTGGGTTGAATGTATTTCAATGTCAAGGTTTCTTCTTCCTTGTTTATGGCCCTTGATTCTTTATAATTTTGGTTGGATGACCATGGTTTTAATATTTCTGTGTATAAGAGATGCACACTGTATTTCACGCCTAAACGTTCCCCATCGCCGCTACTTTCTCCAACCATCAGAGGTTCTCTTCTTCCTTGTGTAGGTAACAAAGATATGGTATATTCTGTACCATATAAGAAGGCCACTTTTTGACAGCTCGGCGAAAGTAGCGCCACTGTTTACTACATATCCTTCCGGCATAAGTTGGTCCGTCAAGTCGGAGGTGTATTTTTTATCAACAGGCTGTCAGCTAATCCACTTCTCATTGTACTGTAATGCTTAACAAATTTTAAGATATTTTAAGACTGACATCTGTCTAAAAATATAAGTATGTTATAAAAGTAAAAATATAAAATGTTGCAAATAATTAGATATTTGATAACTCTTTTTTAATTTGTCCGAGCTAGTGAATTTGGGTTAACATTTGCGAGACGGTCTGTTGTATCTATTATCACACGTTGGACGTTATAGCTAATATATTCGAGTTGGAAATATGTGATTTGGAATAACGTTAGAATTGCTTAAAAACTATTCACGCCTGTCTCACTTTCTACGGAATCAAGGAGATGGGTTTCGAGAGAACAATATGGCGTATAATTTACATAGACGAACGATTACCGGCCGAATATAAATTACTTATACTCCAAATCGTTGTACATTAAATATATGTTACTTTAAAAATTATGCAGGGCTCGTGGAAAAATATAACTATTGGCATCTGTTTGTAAATTCGTTATATATCGCGCAAAAAAGAGGTTCATTTCTGGCTGGTAATAGCTCGCAGAATATCCGATAGATAACGCGCAGCATGTCACAGCGAAGTTTGAGTAACTCTTTTTATGGTCAACAGATAGCCAATTTTTAAAGTTGATAATTCTTATGTTTCGGGCTGGAAATATATTTCAAATTCGTGTCGTTTCGTCAAATTATTATAAAAAATAATTTAACAATATTATGCAATATTTCTGTATTCTTTTGGAATTAATATCATGGACGTGTTGAAAGCAAGGTTGGAGATGAATGATACAACGTGAAAAAGCTTTCTGAAGTTAGCAAAACTTCAGAAAACTTTTCCACGTCGCACTAAGGGGCAGATGACCCAAAAAGTTGGCAAAAATTATTTTGTCGTGTTATTTGTTTGAAAACAATATAAAGGGGTGTGTATAGTTTGTACAAAGGGATGAAAGTCAGAAATAAGTGTTTTATAGTAATTTATTAGTAAAAAAAATTCATAAATTAAAATCATTCCGAAGTATCACTTTCTTCTTCGTCAGTTGTGGAATCTTCTTCTTCTTCAGATAGGTCAATGCTGCTGCAGTATCTTCTACAAGCATTACCATTGTTTCTGGCTAGAATTGTTTGGATTTTTTCTGGATATTGGCCTCAAACTTGTTACTAGTGGATCAGAAGTTAGCAGAGTAATCTATTGATAATGTCACGATTACACATTTCTCTTGAAAACTTGTGTGAATAATTTAGCCTGAAATAACGGAAGTGCTTATTTCTGGCCTCGGCCGCTTTCTCAGATAACTGTCATATGGGCAATAAAGTTTCAGCGATGACTTCAGGTCCATGTACCAGAATTTTATGGACTGTGGGTATCATAGGATACCAAGTGTACAAGCTGACATACAATTCTGCTGTTTCTTTGGTATAAAATTTTAATTTTCCTATATCGATTTGATGACAACTAGAGATTGTTTCAAGAACTATTTTGAATCTTTTTATTAATTGTAAATCAATTCTTGTTGTATCTGCTGATAATTCAGGATCCGAGAAAAATCTCCTAGATGAATTGCCATCATTGGTACTCCCAAAGCCAGCCTTGGGGACATCAACCAGTAGTCGCATTTCTGTCTTGAAACGATCTTGAATATGTATTTTCGTTTCTTTTACAGAAATTTTTTGGTGTTCAGTACGGGCCTGTCACTATTTCAAGGGCAGTTTGTAAGCCAGATGCAATAACGTCTCGAAAAACCTTATTCTTGCCTGGAGAATTGATAATACAAATTGTAGAGTCCCTGGAGAGATTTCTCTCTGTCTGGAAGGTCTGTTAAAATATTTCATAGTGTCACCACAAATTAAAGATCGCATTGTAGATTTCGTGTCTGTAGCAGCATTGCAGATTTTACCATCAATCATGGTGAATAAAAGTGTATGTTTTACAGATAAATCACCATCCATTAAAACTGTATTTTGAAGGGCGTTTTTTTGTTCTTCTGTGAATTTTATTTCTTCCTTTGTCACATCAGTATTTTCGTGTGTGAATCGTATTCTTATTGGTCTGAAATAACGTGGTGACGATGATGTTGGGTTTTGCCAGATGATTTTCTCACTGTTGTTAAAATGAGAGACAAGTCTTAAGGGTACAAAGCAGCTCTGAAAAATATTCGCATCGGTTTCGGCACTACTTTGAAATTTCTGCTTGTACTGAGCTTGTTGAAAGCCATCACAACCCCATTGAGATATCAGCTGCAATTCATTCTTTTCCTCACTTGTCAAGGTGGCCAACACTTCATCCAAGTATGTCACTAGTCTTAATGTAGTATGGTCTAGCAAACTTTGTAAGTTAATTTCCGCACATGTTTCAGTAACTTGATATGATTCTTCATTTGGATAGCACTGTTTTTTTTCTTTCTGGATAATTTTGTAGGAAGGATATGTTGACTTAGACGCTCCCCTAATAATGTCATATTGTCTTCTTGATAAGCCAGCTTCAACAAAAACTGATAGAGCTTGCAATGGTGATAATTGACTTCTGAATTGCATTCTGCCAGTATATTCCTTTCGGTACTTTGAGGCTAATTTGCCTCCAATTTGTAACAATTATCAATTAATTCTAACTATCCAAACTACCTAGGAGAAAATGCCATTTTTGTGTCACCAATTAGGAATTAATGTTGTTTAGTTTACCTGTATAAATAATATTTTATAAGGTTCTAGATTTTATTTAGTTATGAATTTCAGTAATGACCTGTCAAATATCCCAAATCTATTAATAAAAATATATAAATATTGAAACTACATAGCCTCTCGTACATGGTATCTCGTACTAAACATAAACTGATGATTTGTGACCTGCAATGCGATAATGGTAGACGAGTTCCAAATACCAAAGGGCCGGCAGAGTGAGGCAACTTATAATTTTATTCTGTAAACTTTGATAATACTTGGGTTACAGTTGGGTAAGAAAAATTCTGTCATTAAAGAAGGGGCAACAAGTGGCAGCTGATTTCTTCAATACTCTTATCTGAAATATCTATCCTTTCATATGCTTGTAAAATTTTATCTTGATCTAACTTGAAAGTATAACTAAACTCTGTGAGTCGGCAAGAAATATTTTTAATACCCTTAATTTTGCAATTATTGATAAATATATTTAAATATAGAGCAATTACCAAAATATGGTTGTGAAACGTCCATAAAATAAAAGAACATACGTTGAACAGATGAACCCATGGTAAATGTAGTATTCAAAATCCTTAAACCACTCAAAATATAACACTGAAATAACACAATGTAAAAAGCGCTGAGAACTGATATACGTGTACCAACTAGAAGGGCCAAATTGGAACTGATCTTCGGTGGCTGTGGAAGCAGGTAGGAAACATAAAACCATCGATTGATATGGGTCATCTATCGTACTATCACATGTAGTGATCCTAATATTTCGGTACCTACTTTTCCAAAATCGACTTTTGGCCAACTTTTTGGGCCATTTGCCCCTTAGTGCGTCGTATCGTTCTATTGTACATTACATTTTGATCACCTATACATAACTACATTATCACGAAGTTTAATTTTTAACACTAACAACCATTGTTTTGTGACCTTGTAAAATAAAATGTATTAATAAATGCAAGAACTCTTTCTTATCCGCGTATTTTCTGCTTTTGTGATGTGCATCGGCAGTGCACTCAGAACAGCGAACGTAATTTTAACTTCTGTTCGTTCGTGCATCAGCTGATGCAGGATTTTTAAATGGCGCTTTGTTTGTTTCGTATACTTAAAGTTGCCACTCACTGACTGTCAGAAAGTGGCCTTCTTATACGGTATGGACCAATGTGGGTATCATTTTAGAAGCTCGTGGTGGATGGATTATCCATTTTTATTACTCTATTACTAAATGCCGAAAACTAATTAACTTTTTTTTAAAAGTCTTTGTACCATTACCACTGGGGTCCTAGCTTTTTGCTCTTCGTCCTTTTTATGTATCTACCATCTGGTCTGTTTTAGATTACAGTATTCCGATTGCTGGGCAGTTGCCACTCTTTTTGGTGAACAAATTGGAGATTATACAGAATGTTTGCCTACGGCTTGTTCTTGGCACTCTCTCTTTTACTCCCATTATGGTCTTGCATATGGAATCTTTCTTTATGTCCTTGTCCAACTGGTATAGGCTGTTGCAAGGTAAACATTGTTTCCATACTCGTAGTTCTCGCATAAGGGGAATTGCACAGGCAGTTGACAAACTTGGTTACATTCTACCGAAAGTATTATTAACGATGGCATGCTTTGTTCGCCCTACCTCTAGATTGTTACACCATTTGCAGTATGAAGTTTCGTTTCATTTTCCTTATCCTATCTCTATATATCACACCAGATCTGTTTCTCCCATTGCCATTAAACAAGAAGTTAATGCTACTGTTTTTGGATATCCTGACTGTACCTTGATTTATATTGATGCCTCAAAAACCGTAGAAGATGTTGGGTCTGCTTATTTTGATTTTGCACATAAATATTCTGGACACTTTAAGCTCCCTTCCAACACTACTATTTATTATGCTGAAGCTTTTGCAGTGTATATTGCTTTACATAATGTTTATGTTTTCGAGGCCATAGAAGATCCTCTTATTATATCGGATTCACATAGTTTACTTACGGCCTGTCTTCTCGGACTTCCCATAAGAAGGAGCTGATATGGTTCGTACGGGAACAGTGAGTTCTTTTGGATAAACCAAATGCTACTGTTCTCTTCATGTGGGTGCCGGGGCATGCAGGGATTCATGGGAATCAGACGGTGGATCAATTGGTGAAATTGAGTGTTTTACAGGATGTTTCGGAGCCCCTCTTTTGGGGGAAAATTTTCAAGTGTTGGAAGGAGACGCGGGAAAATTATACTTCGGTTTATAATACTTTATATACCCATTTAATTCCACATATTCTCGGCAAGGATATCAACATCATTAGAGTTTCAGTAGTTTAACAGTCACTACTGTCCGTCCCCTTTCATGTCATAATGCATCCCAGTCTCATTTGTATAAACTTCATGTAGTCCGTAATCTCTCCTGTATCTGTGGTGCCGCTAGTTCACATTTGACCCATTTATTGTTTCAGTGTTCCGCTAGCGGCGATCGAAGTTCGTTGTATGTTGGCCTTCGGCAGCTTCATGTGAGGATCCCTGTGTCTTATCCTTCTGTATGACCCTGGGGTACTTTGTGACGTTCTCGCTCCGTTTTTACTTGAGCACCTTATTTATATTTGATTTCGTGAGTTTGGTATTTCGTTAGACCTCCTAAGTGACCGGCCATTTCCTACCTTGCTATGCCTTATTCCATAGCCTTTCTTTTTTCTGCATGGTTGATGGGCCTCTACCGAGAAGAATAGTTTTTTTGTAATACCGTCAGGTATTTTTCCTTATTCGTTTTTCCAGTTTTTTAAACCGCGTATTTGTCTTTGCTCCTACTTTTATGTTTTGGCCGTGGGCAGAGATGTTGGCCACAATCCCATAAAAAAAATTCACAATTTTTTATTTTTATTTGCAAGAGTGATACGTAAAAATGACTGGTATGAATGTAAATTATGTACCTGATAGAAGGAAATTTATGATAGTGAAATGTTTAGTGTATACAAAAATTGATTAATGGAATTTTTCAAATTCTATTCAAAGAAATTGCAATAAATTCCGCTAGAGTTAAGGGGAAGGCGGCAGATTGGAATTTTTGTATCTTCGGAATGCAGAAAATTATTTAAATCGTCCGCCAATATATATATGTTTAAAATATTGCTTTTACTAGAATGTTATTTGGAAGAAAAATCATGGGTTGCATGTGTGTTTGTCGACCTTTCGACGGCGTTCGACTGTCAACCATAAAATTCTATTACAGAAACTGGTTAGATGTGCTATAAGGGGTGCATTTACTTATTTGTAGAAGCACCGAGTAAATCCAGGAACTTGAACATATGTTCACAGAATATAGAGTTTGTCACAAAATTCAACAATATATAAAAAAAGGTATTACAAAAACAAAAAATAATATTACATTTTAAATGAATAATAAGCACATCATTTCGCTAGGACTATGTGTATTGCACACTTAAAAAAAAAAAAAAAACCTGTTACCTATATACTACCTAACTAATCATATTTAACTACACAAAATTAATAACAGTTATATATTTGTGAAAAATAAATATAAAATAATTTATGCCGTAAAGGTATAAAACATTACTTACATTCTCATCTAAAGCTTCGTAAGAAGTCTTCAATTTCCTCTATATTATAGAAACACTGGTGCTTAAAAAGTTTGTGGTTTTTTTTATAAACTTTTTTTTGTTCTTTTCAGAAATTACTTTTTTTGGTAGCATGTAGACCTGAATTGTAGACTTTTTTCAAATAAACAGCTTGTATGCTGCATAACATGTAGCTTATAAGCATTTCTAGTATTGTAATGATGTACTTTTTAATTTTTGTCCAAACTATTTACGTTCTGTTTTAAATTTAATTACATTAATGACATACTAAATTTACAGAGTTTTTATGTCGTTGGCTGTGAAAAATGGTTGACAAGAGGTTCTTTTCTTTATACCAGATGTAATAGGTACCTACATTTANTAAGGTTTTTTTGCCAAAAATATTTTTTACTATGACTTGAATTTCCAAGAAATTCAATGGCATACGTAATTGCAGAGTGAAAAAATGCATTATATATCAGTAGTGATTTTATCTAATATTGAGCTAAGGGCTTATAACTTATAACAAATTGTTGAAAGTTTATTTTTTGCTTGACATGTTCATAGCAAGTCAATTTCTTATCTATTTTCAAACCTAAAAATTTCACTACAACAGCTTCATCAATTTTTTTATTTTTATAAGTATTTAAAATTTGTACTTCAACTCTACCTTGTTTAAAAATTGAATGTACTGTGTCTTTTCAACATCCTTTAATCCATTTATCTAAAGATCTTAATGTTTTCTTAGTAATATGCCTAAGATTATCTAGGTTAAATTGTGTGGTTATAATACTGGTATCATCAGCAAATAGTGTTACGTTCCCATTTTCTGTATTACTTTGCAAATCGTTAATATAAATAAGAAATAGTAAGGGGCCTATTATGCTCCCTTGTGGAAATCCAGTATGAATTGTTTGCCAACTTGAAATAGTTATGTACTTTTTCATCAATAACTATTTGTACAGTTAGTGCTCAATTAAGTAAGATTTAAAAAGGTTATAGGCATTGCCTTTAATTCCTATATTACAGAATATCATGGTTCGCCAAATTGAATGCCTTAGATAAGTCACAGAATATACCATAAGCATGCTGTCCCTTATCAAGTAATTCAATAATTTTTTTAGTTAACTGGAAAATAGTAGTTATAGTTTATTTAATTCTTTAGACTCAACTCTGTTCTTTGCAAATTATTTTTAATTTTTCTAAAAAATAAATTAACCTTATATAAATTATTTTTTCAAATATCTTTGAAAAAAAGAGGGTAGTAAGCTAATGGGTTTGTAGTTTTCCAATTTATTTTTATCTCCCTTTTTATATATTGGCAATATTTTCACTAACTTCAAAACAGTTAGGGAAATTACCTAATTTGAAAGATTGATTTATTATTATGTTTAGAGGCTTTAATATATTCTTGTAGCATCGTTTAATTATGGCATTTGATAAGCCTAGAATAGCTTGTGATTGTTTGTTTTTTAAACCCAAAATTGTTTTAATTATTTCTTTTTCATTTGTTGGATATAAAATAAACTGTGATGGATTTTGGAAAGTGTTTATTTACTTTGGTTCATTTAAGTTAAGTGTCCCAGCATTTGGATTTAGGTTTACAAAATAAGAGTTGAAGGCATCTGCAACTTCCATTTCGGAAGTTGTTAAGCTTCCATTTATGTATACTTACTTCAATTTTATCTTTTTGCTTTGATGATTTATTTCCAATCTTATTATTTATTATTTGCCAAACCACTTTTGGTTTTTTCATACAATCGCTTATTCTTTTACTTTTTTTAATCTGTTTTTGCGGCATTCACTACTTTACGGTAAATTGTTTGGTATAATCTATAATACTCAAGGAAATTTATTGTGTTTGTCTGTTTACTTTGTATAAATCTTTTAATTTTTTACTTGCAATAATTAATCCTGTACTAATCCATTCAGGTTTATCTGTGCTTTTTTATTTTAATTTGACCTACTTATAATTATAGTAGTTGGATGTTGCGTATATCTAACAATATTGTTTGATCCTATTTTCAGATTATACTCAAGTTACTAGTATAGGCCACTGGGCCAAGAATTTTTATCACATGAGTACATTAAAACCCAGAAACATTGATGTGCGTACCACATGGCTCTATATTGGGGCCTGTATAGTTTATTTTGTTTATAAATGACCAACATGTATCAGCAAAGGCAGCACGTTTGCTGTTGATACATCTAGTATAATAACAGGTAACCACCAACAACTTGAATCACACATTAGGAAAGTCCTCACAGAGATGTCTTGATTTACTGGCAATAAATTAATACTAAGTGTGGAAAAATCTTCCACTGTAAAACTTATACAGGTAATTTCTAGCATAACTGGTTTCAAAAATAATTTTAGATTAAACCATTTAACCTGTGACTTATACGTTGTTCAACTCCCAAAAAACAATAGATGTCTACCAAATTTGGAAAATAAGTAGCACTATGGCAGGCCATGTAAACGGATAAACTTTGAGAGGGTCAGACGCATATTTTCAAAATGGCGGTCATAAAATTTTAGTTTAAATTTTTTTATCTACAAAACTACAAAACAAATTTCAACTTCACTTGTATGCTGACAGTGACAGTTTTATCCATCAAAATTTTCCATGCAAAGTCTTATTTCTCAGCCATTTCGTAAGAAATCCCCACATGAAATAATACAATTTTTATGCAGTATCTCGCGAAACAATCAACCATTGCTCAGCACACTGCAATACTTAACTGTAAAGATGGCTGCTTCCCATCATGCATTTTTTTTTTTTCCATCAGCTCTTGCACATTCTCAAATGGTGCACAATTAAAATTCATGTCCTACTGGGATATCATGTATTTATCATTTTTTGGAGATATCACGTAATTTTAATTTGTCATTTGATACCATTTTACAAATTGACGGACAAGAGAGATTTTGTGTGGACACATTTGATGGTTGTAATATATACAGCCTAGCATACAAAGTTTCATTGGCATTAATTACATGGGTTCAATGATATAACAAACAAAATTAAAATAGCTATAAAATGCCATTTTGAAAATAAGTGTCTGACATACATAAAACATATCAGTTAACATAATCTGCTGCAGTACTACTTGTTTGCCATATTTGGTAGGAATCAGTTAATTGTTTCCAGAGATATGACAAAAATTGTATTTATTCATTTGGCACTATCTTACAAAATGGAGGACAAAGAGGCTTTGTGTAGGCACATTCTATGTTTGTTACAATCTCTATAGTGCACCTTTTTATGTTAACATTCGTCTTTGTATTTTCATAGGGATATTGTGTAGAAGGGTTGGCAATAGAATTTCTTCTCAAATGCATATTGTAAACTGAAAAGTTTCTTGTTTGTAACATGACTTACATACCACTGTATTTCCTGAGAAAGACTGTACACAAAAAATATTGCCTACACTATCACTGTTTTTTCTACAAAAAATTGTAAAAAGAAAAATATAACTTTAACATTGAGATTTGCCTTAATGAATCTAAACATATAGTTTAGACAATTGGTAAAACAGATTAGCGCATATTAACTAAATATAAACTCAATAAATGTAACACAACTGCTATGGAAAAAAAATAGAAAAATTAATGCATGTCAATTAACTATTTCAGATGTAATCAATTCCAATGAAACTTTTTATGCTAGACGTTGTAGCTTTTTGTCCTCCATTTATGAAGATTGTCACATGAACAATGGAGGTTTTATGCCATATCTTGAAGACCATTCAACTGATTTCCACCAAATTTTCACACAAGTGGTGATATGATAGGCAATGCAAACTTATGTGTTTTTAGTGCCTCGGACACTTATTTTCAAAATGATGGCTGTGTAAATATTTCAAGTTAGTGAACCTTATCATTCAAAACATTAGACTGATTACACCTGAAGTTGATGCTCTGAATCCTACCTCCATGATGCAGTTGATTGCAAGCTAGCTTAATTTTACAAGTTTTTCTGAATTCTAATTCCGGGTGAGTCACTCGTGTATTTTAATTGTGTTGGTTATGTTTCACATGTTTCTGTTTTCATTTCTAATGACATTACTGTCAATGAGACATCAACACCTACCTGCCATCTAAGTTTTTAAGAATTTCACTCAAATGTATTTGCACGCATGTATAGGAAAGTAGGGTCATTAGTTATCAGTAACTTCTTGTTGAAATTTTAATCTGTAATGACTATTTTGTTAATGACAAATCCTATTCAGTATGTACTGTTGATATTGAATACCAAAATAAAATGGTAAATAAGCCGAAATGGGGGAAAATTCAAAGTTGGTTTGAAAAACCTGGAAAAGTCAGGGAATTTTGAAATATAAATTGAGTGGCCTCCCCGAGAAGCATTCTGCGCAACATGTAAACAGTAGTCTGATCATCTGTACAGTATATATATTTTTTCTACTCTATCCATGCAACATATTAAGCATTGGTGATTTTTCATCACGGTAAGCTTTGCAAATGGGTCATTTCTCACCAAATCACATAAGGCTTTGGCATAAATTTTGTTAAAATTTTTTGCTATGTAGTTACCCATAAAATAACAGTAATTTAGTTTTTCAGAATTTTTGCACAACAGTCTTGCCTTATGTGCCCAGTCAGCATTCTAGAAGTTACAGGTTTTTAGTCAGCAGTGGTTTTGTGCACCATATTTATTTTTAATGGTAAATATAATTGGTTACTCTTTTGTTTGAGTAGTCTTGACTTTGTTTTATATTTTGTTACCTTTCACTCCTGTTGGTGATCTCACATCCCTTGCATTCTGTTAACTTCCATTTATCAAAACCCTGGCCACAAGGTACAGAAGTCACTTAAGTCTTTTTTTGTGATGTTTGTTTTGATTTATTTAAATGTAATTTCCGTAGTATCAAGTCTGATGCCAGTATGTTGTATTTCAGGATTGTCAAAGCTTCTTAGCACTGTTGGGTTCATTGGCCTGGGGAACATGGGTGCACCAATGGCAACTAATCTGTTGAACAAGGTACAGTTAAAATTGGCATAGCAGCCATTAAGAAATTATTTCTCAAAATAAATTAAGACTGTTTATAATGTAAGTATATGTATGGACATGCCTCATATCCTAAGTATCTGTGCCATCTTATAGGATCAATCGAGGTAAATAAAAACAATAAAGACTGATGTTAACTGCCTATTGAGCTGTGTCGTAAGGTTTTTTTTGCATGCATTTTAAGTTGGAGCATGTTGTTAAGTGTGTGTGTGTGTGTGTGTGTGTGCGCACGTGTGTGTGTTTTTTTTTTACTGTAGACTGATCAGATAATGTTTCTCCAGTTGTAACAGTTTATTTATTAAGGCAGAGCTATGGTGAATTGCATTCACCTTTTTTGAGGAATAAAAAGTTGTTTGGTGGCACTATAGTTTTGATGAATTTATGCCCATTCACTCAAAACCAATCTGCAGGAATGCTACCCATTGTGTGTTCCAAAATACCATGTTTCCATTAAATAAAAATATATTCATCAAATAAACGTAAAAGAATTAAGCCAACATATGTTTGCAATTTCATTCTAATCTCCCTCACCTCAATGTGTTTAAGTTATGACATCAGCATTTACATTAGAACAGTGGAACTCTTAAGGAACGTAGTGCCATAAAAAGAGCATTATTTGACCCTACCTGCCAGGTAATGCAGTTGGAACACAGAAGACAACCTTGCTGAAAACCTTAGAGCATCGGCAGGGCGGAGCATTTTGAGGTACACTATTATTTGGAATAACTTACACCAGCTATGGCAACTTTCTACCACCGGACTCATTAAATTTCACATGAAAGTTTGAAGATTCCTTCTTTTTAACCATGACGTAAACATCAAGGTGGGAGACTCTAAAGCCTTAATTTGAAAGTAAAATGTATAGTACAAAGTTACTGTATACCAGTGCTTGTGTCACAGACTGTATGCTCGGAGGCCTGCAATATGCAGCCTCATGACCACAGCTCACAGAACTACTCAACTGCCATGATGCAGAGAACATTGAATATGGACCAGAAAACAGTGACGAAACAACATCTATAATTTAAGAGGGGGCGTGGCTTTAAGCAATACCCCTGTC
>NQII01001893.1:316264-347521 GCA_002778355.1 Clitarchus hookeri | reverse complement strand
GGGTCCAAGCTTTTAGATGTCACTCTTCTTAAGGAATTTTTTTCTCTTAATGAATTTCAGAACCTAAATTACATTATAATACATTATAACTATTCATTAAAGATTGTATACAATATAGCAACACATCTCGGTGAATAAAAACAGTTTGGGTGTCCATTTACTCTTTTCTGGTATCCTTTACTGAATTAAGGGAGAAGCAATATATGCCCTGCCTCCCCTCCTAGTTATGCCAGTGCCAGAAAACACCAGGGTGGTTTCTTGTTTATAGATGAGTCAGGTTCATTCTTTACCATGAATCCTGGCATGTTTACAAAAGGCAAGAATGGGCAAGTTTTGCTAGCCCAGCCAAGATCATTGAAAAGGNTCTTTACCATGAATCCTGGCATGTTTACAAAAGGCAAGAATGGGCAAGTTTTGCTAGCCCAGCCAAGATCATTGAAAAGGACCATTATGGATGTAGCATAAACTTGGTCTGGTATGGCATCATATTGGTCTCAATTCACCTCACTGTGTGTTTGCCCATGGCTCGTGTAGTATTTTGAAGTCACAGAATATTGTTAATATTAATTATTGAGCAACTCTTAATGTTTGTAGTAACTTTTGGTTTGAGGCAACTTGAGTTGTTTTAACGTTAAGAGTTTGATTACGTAAGTCAGCAAACCGGAGGATTATGGATATTCATTTACAGATGCTGTCACAGAGAAATAGAGCTTATATTGTTTCTTCTGCTGTATTTAATAATTTTTGGCAGTTTGTGTATGTAATTTAAAGTGTGTTTATATGTAAAATGATTTTCAGTTGATAAGCTGGTTTGACCAAATTTACTGAGAGTTAATTTGTTTGCAGGGATTATTTGAATTACCTACATTGTAATTCATCACCATACTCTTTGTTTTTTTAATGTTATCATTTGTGGTTTAGCCACATCTGGTGACCTGGAAGCTAGGAGCCAGTTGCATCAGGGTTCGAAGCCTTGGGTTTTTGGATTGTTCTGTTGTCATGATTTTTAGCCATTTTATGATGGAGTATGACATAGCTTGCACTCCCATTCAGAGGAAGTAACTTGTGGAAATTGAGTACCAAGTCACATCATTCTGCTACGTAAAGTTAGCGTGGCATGTGATATGTGTGGATTAAGCAAGATTTCCACTTTTAAAGAAAAAGTAAACTGCAGAAAATATGTTATACATGGTGTTCAGGCTTGGCCCCAAGTGGCAAGTTCGAATTGTGTGCGTGAACTCTGGTACTAATTTGATTTCAGCTTTTCATCCCTATAAGAAATAAAATAGACAAGACCTAGTTTAATGTTTTTTGTTTCACTTTATCCTGTGATTGCAAACTACCTGCTACCCCGTTGGTTCTATAGAATAACTCTGATTTACTGGCCAAAGTTATTGTTTAAGAACTCCGAGAAACTTGGAATAAGGCAAAAGCTGGTTTTATATCACAAATGAGGGAGAAACAAAGGACGAGGCAGATAGCTAATGCATTCAATTTTTAAGTGACAAATCATTGCAGTGTTTATCTGTATAGTGAAGGCACTTTCAATTTAAATTTTGGTGTGTAACAACTTTAATGCAATTGTAAAATGTTAAATAGTTTGATTAAATTTCATTTTTGAAAGTATTTGAGGTTGTTATTCTGGTTAAATCAGTGAGTTTGTTATTGCAATGTTGAGTCAAATATCTGTGAATGCTTTTGAGACAGGGGATATTTCTTTACCTCACCAAGATTGAGAGTAATGTAATTATATTTTCAGTGGGCTACACATATTTTTTACACTCTTTTTAAAATTCTTGGTAACTCTTACCCTGCTCTGCAGTAGCTACTGTTTAAAGTTGTTCAAATGTAAAAAATGATTTTTGATATTTTTAGGATATTTTATAATTCTGATTTATTACATCAAATAACATTAAAGAACCATGGAAAATTAATTTACAAAAATTAATAATGGAAAATACAGGAATTTCTAATTTATATATATTGGCGTGTAAATGTAAATTTTTTGCATAATTATCATATTTGGCTACTGTTCAAATTAATTGTAAATGTCATTAGAATAAGGTGAAGGAATTTCATGGAATTTCTTCCAGTGGTTCGGCCATAATTTTATTTTAATTTTTACAGTAAAATTGGAATCCAAAATAGCCAGAAGTTAAACCCTATTCACATATCTAAAAAAACACTAGCTAAAATGAAGCATTGTGCTTGTATTACTGTTTGAAATTTGTTTGGCACAAATTGTAAGGTTAAAATGCCGATAATTTTACTAGAAAAGTATGCAAGAGTTATTTTTAATTGATTTGGCATTTTTATAAAATAGTTGTTGATATTGTATTGCAAAATATCTTAAAAATGCAGAAAAACATTTTAGGCACTGAACAGCATTAAGGTATGTGTGTGTGTTGTCTTACATGTTGAGCCACATAACAAATGGAGTTAAATGGTGTGATGCACTAGTTTCTTTTTCTCTAATACACCAGTAGTCCCCCTACCTACCTTGTCCCATTGGTTGCTGTATTAAAGAGGTTTATTATTAGTTTCCTTGCTATAATCACTAAAATTCACTATCAGATGGCAGTCGTAGTAGCAGTGGAACACTATGTAACAGGTCAGGTGTGCACAGACGTTATCTTCCAACATCTCAGGCTTTTAGGAGTGCAGTCAGTACCTATTTCCTGTTTATGGCTAATGCCCATCCTCATTAGGCTGCATTAGTGCATGACTGTTTGACAGTCTAGGACATCACGTGATCTCAACCTTATCAAGTATGGTGGGGATGCTTTTGGGCATTATATTGTAGACTCCATAACCATAAAATTGCTTGAAAATGTTGTTCACAGCATAGGTACCCATTGCACTGCAAGTATTGCTGTCCGAGTTGATCAAACATCACATTGGTTTTTCTGTCACATTACTCCATGTTAGTGGTGTGGGATGGGTTATGTCAAACATTGTTATTTCAAAGTGAACTTTTCAGCCCACGGTGCAAAAATTTGTTCCCAATGTCTTTGGATGTGCTGTTGAACTAAAATAGAACCATTTATTGCTCCTCTTGTCTGTGGAAATGCAATAATTGTTCTTAATTTTTGCAAATGTAGTTATGTCTACTGGTTCTTCTGTTTTCATTGGTTACTTGGCTACTTTCAAACAGATGATTCACTTGTTTCTTGTATTATGGTTGTGCAACAAGTGTAAAACCTTATCTTTTATGGTAGGTGCACATGCCAAATAGATTTGGTAACATATGGTTTCTAGATTTTTGTATTCTTATCTACCAAGAACAAATGGAATATTTTACTAATTAAAATGTTAACAGCTACAAGGTAGGTTTTTAACATACTCTGCCAAACTGGAGGAGGTATATATGTGGAAGATGAGTGCGCATGTGTAATCCTGGTTTAATATCTTTGGCTTTTCTATAGCTCGTTTACCCTCTCTCTAGGATCAGGTGACAGCTTGACAGTAGTGTTTGACCAAGCATTACTTTTGGTGTAGGTGGGAATGATGTGTCTGCTTCCTTTTCCTGATCTAGATGATGCTTCTGTTTCTTCAGCTGGCTCATTTTTCAAACCCTGCAGTGACCTTGGCAGTGGTTATCGGGCATGGAGACGGGGCTGGATGTTCTATCACGTCTTGCAACAAGTATCGGACTTGAGGAAATGCACCCGTGGTTAACATCATTTTGCTGTCTCAGATCTAGAATATTTTACTGTGCATCTACTCTGGTGAGGAACTTTGTGGCCTTAAACAAGAAAAGGTCACAAGGCAAGGTACTAAGACAGTTCATTTATTGTACAAAGTGCTGCAAAGCAACATTAAGCTAGTGAACAATGTCCAGGCTTAGTCTTCATTTTCTCTATCTAGAGCTCCTTTGAGCTGGAAGCAAAGTGCAAACCAGACAACTCATTATAGTGGTTCTACATGGTTTCTTATGCAGCTGCTTAAGAACTGTACCAAAGTGATTTAAAAATAAAACAGTGCTACAAGTGCATTCTGCCCATACACTGTGTTGGCATGGGCTGGAGGGACGAGGCGGGGAATAATACGATCCATTCACAGATGGCCTTGTGATGCATGGCTACTTTCATACAAGTGCTCCTGTGAAAACAAAACTTTTCTACTAGCCATGCACCATTATCTTCTGCAACACCATCTTTCTCTGTGGTAACATTTAAAGCCTTTCAATTCTTTGACAGTGGTTGGCTTGCACTACAATTGGGTATACAGTGGCTAAGAATTAAGTTACCACACAAGAACCACATCTCAGTCATCTAAAGTTACTAAGTTAACTGATTTTAAGAATTTGCCTTTTTGCAGATTTCAGGTGCATGCTGAAAGAATTGCCAGTGAATTTTGGATGCAGTACATTCATGATGGGGAAGTTGTTGAATATAAATGCGTAGTCTGGAGTGCATTATTTATGTGGTTACAATTCCTGACTGTTACCGGGANCAGGGGATATTTCTTTACCTCACCAAGATTGAGAGTAATGTAATTATATTTTCAGTGGGCTACACATATTTTTTACACTCTTTTTAAAATTCTTGGTAACTCTTACCCTGCTCTGCAGTAGCTACTGTTTAAAGTTGTTCAAATGTAAAAAATGATTTTTGATATTTTTAGGATATTTTATAATTCTGATTTATTACATCAAATAACATTGAAGAACCATGGAAAATTCATTTACAAAAATTAATAATGGAAAATACAGGAATTTCTAATTTATATATATTGGCGTGTAAATGTAAAATTTTTGCATAATTATCATATTTGGCTACTGTTCAAATTAATTGTAAATGTCATTAGAATAAGGTGAAGGAATTTCATGGAATTTCTTCCAGTGGTTCGGCCATAATTTTATTTTAATTTTTACAGTAAAATTTAAATCCAAAATAGCCAGAAGTTAATCCCTAATCACATATCTAAAAAAACACTAGCTAAAATGAAGCATTGTGCTTGTATTACTGTTTGAAATTTGTTTGGCACAAATTGTAAGGTTAAAATGCCGATAATTTTACTAGAAAAGTATGCAAGAGTTATTTTTAATTGATTTGGCATTTTTATAAAATAGTTGTTGATATTGTATTGCAAAATATCTTAAAAATGCAGAAAAACATTTTAGGCACTGAACAGCATTAAGGTATGTGTGTGTGTTGTCTTACATGTTGAGCCACATAACAAATGGAGTTAAATGGTGTGATGCACTAGTTTCTTTTTCTCTAATACACCAGTAGTTCCCCTACCTACCTTGTCCCATTGGTTGCTGTATTAAAGAGGTTTATTATTAGTTTCCTTGCTATAATCACTAAAATTCACTATCAGATGGCAGTCGTAGTAGCAGTGGAACACTATGTAACAGGTCAGGTGTGCACAGACGTTATCTTCCAACATCTCAGGCTTTTAGGAGTGCAGTCAGTACCTATTTCCTGTTTATGGCTAATGCCCATCCTCATTAGGCTGCATTAGTGCATGACTGTTTGACAGTCTAGGACATCACGTGATCTCAACCTTATCAAGTATGGTGGGGATGCTTTTGGGCATTATATTGTAGACTCCATAACCATAAAATTGCTTGAAAATGTTGTTCACAGCATAGGTACCCATTGCACTGCAAGTATTGCTGTCCGAGTTGATCAAACATCACATTGGTTTTTCTGTCACGTTACTCCATGTTAGTGGTGTGGGATGGGTTATGTCAAACGTTGTTATTTCAAAGTAAACTTTTCAGCCCACTGTGCAAAAATTTGTTCCCAATGTCTTTGGATGTGCTGTTGAACTAAAATAGAACCATTTATTGCTCCTCTTGTCTGTGTAAATGCATTAACCCCTGTATTATTCTATTGTTTTTAATTTTTGCAAATGTAGTTGTGTCTACTGTTACTTCTGTTTTCATTGGTTGCTTGGCTACTTTCAAACAGATGATTCACTTGTTTTTTGTATTATGGTTGTGCAACAAGTGTAAAACCTTATCTTTTATGGTAGGTGCACATGTCAAATAGATTTGGTAACATATGGTTTCTAGATTTTTGTATTCTTATCTACCAAGAACAAATGGAATATTTTACTAATTAAAATGTTAACAGCTACAAAGTAGGTTTTTAACATGCTCTGCCAAACTGGAGGAGGTATATATGTGGAAGATGAGTGCGCATGTGTCATCCTGGTTTAATATCTTTGGCTTTTCTATAGCTCGTTTACCCTCTCTCTAGGATCAGATGACAGCTTGACAGTAGTGTTTGACCAAGCATTACTTTTGGTGTAGGTGGGAATTATGTCTCTGCTTCCTTGTCCTGATCTAGATGATGCTTCTGTTTCTTCAGCTGGCTCATTTTTCAAACCCTGCAGTGACCTTTGCAGTGGTTATCGGGCATGGAGACGGGGCTGGATGTTCTATCATGTCTTGCAACAAGTATCGGACTTGAGGAAATGCACCCGTGGTTAACATCATTTTGCTGTCTCAGATCTAGAATATATTACAGTGCATCTACTCTGGTGAGGAATTTTGTGGCCTTCAACAACAAAAGGTTACAAGGCATGGTACTCAGACAGTTGATTTACTGTACAAAGTGGTACAAGTGACTATGCAGCAAAGCAACATTAAGCTAGTGAACAAGGTCCAGTCTTCATTTTCTCTATCTAGAGCTCCTTTGAGCTGCAACCTGCAAGCAAAGTGCAAACCAGACCACTCATTATAGTGGTTCCACATGGTTTCTTATGCAGCTGCTGAAGAACTGTAGCAAAGTGATTTAAAAATAAAACAGTGCTACAAGTGCATTCTGCCCATACACTGTGTTGGCATGGGCTGGAGGGACGAGGCGGGGAATAATATGATCAATTCACAGATGACCTTGTGATGCATGGCTACTTTCATACAAGTGCTCCTGTGAAAACAAAACTTTTCTACTAGTCATTTGCACCATTATCTTCTGCAACACCATCTTTCTCTGTGGTAACATTTAAAGCCTTTCAATTCTTTGACAGTGGTTGGCTTGCACTACAATTGGGTTTACAGTGGCTAAGAATTAAGCTACCATACAAGAAATACATCTCAGTCATCTAAAGTTACTAAGTTAACTGATTGTAAGAATTTGCCTTTTTGCAGATTTCAGGTACATGCTTAAAGAATTTCCAGTTAATTTTGGATGTAGTACATTCATGACAGGGAAGTTGTTGAATATAAATGCGTAGTCTGGAGTGCATTATTTATGTGGTTACAATTCCTGACTGTTACCGGGAGNGGGAAGTTGTTGAATATAAATGCGTAGTCTGGAGTGCATTATTTATGTGGTTACAATTCCTGACTGTTACCGGGAGCATGGTGATGTAATGGGGCTACTGCTGTTCTTTGCATTGCGATTGCAGTCCACTGGAAATGTATGCAGAGATCCACCTGTCTCAAACAATAAGCAGTAGTTTTGAGCTGAGTTGTTAGTGGGCGGGGCTTGGTGCAGGGCCACCAGTTGGCAGTGCATGACGCGCTGCCCGAGGCTGCAGCGCGCCTGGGAGCCGTTGGAGCTACGGTGTGCAGCAGTCCGCACGAGGTGGCAGCTCGCTCCAGTTGCGTTATCACCATGCTGCCTTCTGATTCTCATGTCCTCGATGCATACTGCTCAGAAGGTGGGATTCTTCAGTAAGTCGCAGCAGTTATTGTACATAGCTGGTCACTGTGATTTCTGATACACCATTACAAAAAAATTAATTATAAGCAACTGTTATAAAATTGTCAATCATTTTATAGATGTTACTGAGTTAGTTATACACGCACATTACTAAGCAGTAATCCATTAGACCAGTGAACTTTGACAAATTGGTTGATAAACATTATTTCAAGGCATTTTCTTTTATTTTGAAATTTATTTCCAAATTACTGTACTAATTTTAAAACTAAAGCTGTGCAGATTCACATAATTATGCTGATGTGCTGATAAGTTGAATTAAGGTTACTTTTATACTGAAACAATGGTATTGGTGAAGTGCAGCACAATTAAAAGCAATGATAAATTTATTTCAGTTAATAGTGTCCGAAAAGTAAATGCAGTAATGCAACAAACTATGCGCGTCCAAATGAAGGCAAAAATTAAAAATCACATGAGTCTGTTTATAAAGACAGGCCGGAACAGTAAACACACACACACAAACCAGCCTGTAGCCTGACTAGCTTCTGAAGAGCTGATCCTAGGATGCCAACCAGAGTAGTGACCCCTAGACTCGGTAGGCACGGAGGTGTGGGCGGGTGAGGGTGACCTCAGGCGTACGGTACTTGGACTCGTCACTCTAAGTGTGGAGCTAAGTGTGAGCTGACAGGCAACATGGCGATCTAGACTGATGAACGACAATCAGTTAGAGGTAAGTGAAGCTTATGGCGTCGGTGCGTGGTCAGACAAAGTAACGTCCTGCTACTAAGCCGCATGAGACAGCGATGGCTGATGAAGTCAGTGCGCGTTCTGGCAGAGTAACACCCTACAACTGAGCTGCGAGAGACAGCTTTGAACTGCGGAGCACAAGGCCAGCGTGNCGCGTTCTGGCAGAGTAACACCCTACAACTGAGCTGCGAGAGACAGCTTTGAACTGCGGAGCACAAGGCCAGCGTGAGAGGTGCAGGGGTAGCAGAGAAGTCACAAAGAGTGGGCGGCAGAGAAGGGGCTGAGATGGCGGAAGCTGGAGGCTTGTTTTCTCTCCTGCGGCTGAAGGCCAAAGGGGTGCGTCAAACTGTTTAAATTTTTAATTTCATTTGANTGGAGGCTTGTTTTCTCTCCTGCGGCTGAAGGCCAAAGGGGTGCGTCAAACTGTTTAAATTTTTAATTTAATTTGAATACTTTATTTGCTGCAATGTTGTTTATGAACATTAATTGGCTTGTGGATTGTTCTTTGTTCATTTTTGACCAAGGTGCTGCTGATGATATATTCTCACGTTTGTTTGCTCAAGCCCTTACTTTTCACATGGCAGATATCACATACTGTACCTAGATGTGAAGTCCATCAGGAACATGTGGTTATTGCTTGAAAGGATTACTTACGGCATACTACAGCTAACTTTCTGCGAGTGTATTANTCCATCAGGAACATGTGGTTATTGCTTGAAAGGATTACTTACGGCATACTACAGCTAACTTTCTGCGAGTGTATTATGTTCCACACTCATCCATCTTGGTTCTGGCTTCTAGACAAGCTACTATCAGCTGATAATTATGAGTAGATAGGGTTGTTGACATTAGTCATAATATCTTGTTTTGCCTGAAAGTATTTTCTTGTTGAGTGTATAGTTGTTAAGGAACTAAATGTGAAAAATGTATGCGATGCTCTAGGGATGTGAAACGTGACACTCTTCTCATAGACAGCAGTACTGTAGACCCCAGCACTGCCAAGACCGTGGCTGCTGCCGCTGAAGAGAAGGGAGCCGTGTTCTATGATGCTCCAGTCTCTGGAGGTGAGAACATCTTTCAGTGTATAGTATTTCCTTTGTCATTACCTCACATTTGAGAAGAGGTCCATAGTTTGTTTATGTCACTACCAAGAGTGTAACAAAATCAATCTTTGGTGGCCTGGTATGCTAAGGCATCACGTTCATTTGGCAAGGATGCCAGACCAGTGATGGTTTATGCAAGCCCTTTGAAAGAAAATCATTTTTTATGAAGGCTGAGTATCCAAGTGGTTTGAGGCAACACTAATCAGGAGATTGTTTTGTTATCCAATGTTTCTGTGCATAACCATGTATAGTAAAGTTCAAATAAGAAAATAATCTTCGCACTGCTCTGAGGGAGGCAGTGTAGGGGAAAGCTCTACCGAAGCGCTCGCCGCTGGAGGGAAGTAAACTATGTGAAACTGCTGGCGGTATACACACCAAACTGATAATATCGCTCTCTACTTCCGCGCTGTTAAATACAGTGCTGTGCGACTTACGGTATTTCGTCTGGTAATATGCACACGCAGAGCAGCTTTCGCCCAATTGCACACGAGCGCTGCCGCTACTGAACTGTACAACCTCACCCCTTCGTGCAGCGGCAATGGACTCTCCTGACTCTGCTAAAGTGTTTTGGACTTCTGCGCACTATTTTCTCATTTGGATTTCACTATAATTATTTTTATAATTTTTTTAGCATAAATAATTTGTTATTTTGTACAGCTATACAAATTGACAACTTCACTGTGATGAATTGTGACAACGATGGCGCAGGAATGTCTAAAATGTTGTCCAACGTCACTGTGTTTGACACCATGCAGTGATGAGTTTCAACTAGGCAGACACTAGAAATACGTACTGTTGTAAAGGGCGAAGATTCCATCACTCTGGTGGTGGCAAAAAGAGCAAGTGAGGGTTGAGGCACTTGCCTACAAGGTTCTTGAAAACTTTGCAGTGTGTTTTCCTGTGTCTCTGTGGCTTGTGAGAGGTATTGGCTACCTTACCTCATCTCAATTTGTCGTGGGATGTGTTTTTTTTCCATTCTCACTGCTTTTTGGGAATTGCCATTTCAGGGCTTTTAGGTCCAGTATGCTTGCACAGGTTTCAAGGTGTTTCAGGGGTACTTCACCCTCATCTTCAAAATTGAAATTATACTGCTGAATCCACAGAAGCAGTTACCATCTTATCTTTTGCATATACCCATGGTGATGGACAAGACTGGTTATCTTCTTTGATGTGTTTTTGGGAGGAAGGTCCATACATATTTGTGTGGGCCTTCCCAGGGAGTATTGGAAAATTTATCTTTCCCTTGTTTTTTCTATGCTGCTTTTAATGTTGTCTTCTGGCTTCCTCAAAATTTATCCAGGGGTGTTTTATAACTCCTGGTGCCACAGGTTCTATTCTTCCAGCTCTTAGTACTGTTCCAGTCCAAGATTTCCCTCTATGCTATGGTTTTGTGAGACTGGTGCTGTTTTGACTATCTCACTTCCTCTAGTTCTGGGCAATCCTCTGGTGCTCTCCTCACATGGCTCTTGGGCACCCTGCAGCGAGTACCTTTCCATGAGTTACCTTCCTGCTCTGTATGCAACAAAATGCAGTGGAAATTCTATACATAGAACATGACGGGATTGAAGTCGATAACCACAGAAATTTTGTGTTGTTCTGTCAAAGTCCCTGTATAAATAATGCTGAAAATGCTAAGTTTTTATCAATCTTTGAAAAATACTTTTTACCGTATTGATAAAAAAAAAATTTCAATCCTTTCGCCGAAGATTGCAACGCTTTGATCGTTTGACAACAAAGTGTTAGTAAAGGAAGTATAAATATCTTAGTACACACATACTGTGTTGTACTCATGGCCGAAACTGTTAAAGAAACTATATTTAACGAAAAATAATTTTTTTTAGATTGGCTATATTTTTGACTGTTTGCTAACAGCTAAATTCTGCCATGTTTTCATTGACGCAGGAGTGACGAATGAACCAGTATGACATATTATTCTAGACGAAATTGTGCTCACCACAGCATACAAGGGCAGTGTCTATGTGCACATGCACTATTAATTATAATGGAGGATAGAAATAAAATAAATAATTATTGTTTTTGCTGACATCCCACTGCTTTGCATTTAGGCCTATTCATGTAATTGACCACGTTGAAGTATCCTACAGTAGTTTTCATTTGTGTCATACTAAACTTGCATTACATTGTAGAAAAAATAATGAATGTTTACAATATATGTCTCAAATTACACACTACGTCGTTAGGTAGCAAAAAAATAACACGTGTCGGAAAAGCGACCAACAAAAGTGGAAACTGATTTATTAGGTAATAACAAGATACAGTAGGAGTTGAGCAACAAAAAGCAATGTTCATATCGGCAGCCATGTTAGCAGCAGTCATAAATAACAACCACAGAAACAGTGATGTCATATTTTTTAAATATTGACTTGCCACGCAATGTTGTCACAACATTCAGGAGACCAGTTTTTGAAACCGAAATGCAGTAGCGAATGTTGAAGTGTGGTAATACATATCTTTGAGATGGTTGTAGCAACTTTCAAAATGAAAAATATTTGAATCACAGAAATTCATAACAAATGTAGGTCTATCGGTATGTTCAACATGAATTTTAATAAGGTTAGTTTTTGTTTTTAGTTAATCTGCATGTCAAATCCATTTTATGTATGCATACGTGCATGAAAATTTTTTGTCATTCTCCTGAAAAAACTATAGATAGATGTTCCACCGTATAAGGCCATAGCTATACCACCTGGTTATGTAGACAATAAGGGTATATTGCAGGCTGTATTGAGATTTATACTTTGTCGGGACCACGGTGGCCGAGTGGTTCGACTGCTCACCTCCCACCAAGGCGAACCGAGTTCAACCCCCGGCCGGTTCACTCTGGACTTTTGCATGTGGGAATCATGCTGGACGATGCAGTTGGTCAGCGCATTTTCTCGGGGATCTCTTGTTTCCCTCGCCCTTTCATTCCAGCGCTGCTCCATGCTCACTTCACCCTCATCTGCTCTCAATACCTCGCTGTTACGAGCTGCCCAAATCTCTTCACTCACCTATTCTCTTTTGTCTTTCTTTCTAAACCTTTTCAATATCCTTAGTTCATCCAGGTGGGACTTTCTCAGTTTTTCTCTTTTCCTGGAAAGTACTTATGGGGATATGGAAGGTCCCAGAGGTACTGTGGTGTTTCTGGTGGAACTCTGTGTGCAAACAACCCTGCATATGAGAGTTGGTTGTAATAATTTTTTTACACAAGAACTGTTACCAAAGAAAACATATGATGGATCAAGTATCGTCTCGATAAGAGTAAGTATAGTAATCAATTCTGAAATTTTGCTCTCATACTGCACAGTAAGGGGTATATCATTATTTTTTTACATTTATACTAACTAGTTACAGGATAAACAGGCCCAGTGATCACAGCATAGTTCTCATCATGCGGTGGAGATTGATACACTGATTTTTGGCCTAGCCACATTCATGACAAATCGAAGGCATTTAGGTCTGCTCCTGGCTGTGCATGGAGTATGGGGAAACTTGTGCTTTAGTTGAGCATAAGTCTTGCATGATCACAAAGCCTACATTTACTCAATTGCCTATTTAGGAAATTAATAAATTAGATTGCAAATTAGATTTATAATTACAAGACCATATCGCATGTTAAAACCATAGAAAAGGGGGAGGGATGCACTATCCCTAAAAAATTTTTTGTTTAGTCCTGAACCAGACATTTTATTCAGCTGTCTAAAACAGATACAGTGGAACCCTGTTATAACATCCCCTCTTAAAACATTTTCCTGCTTAATAAACTGCCTTCTCTTGGTCCACAAACATAGTTTTTCAATACAAAATTATCCTCTTATAAAGTTTTCCCGTATATAAGGCTTACACTTCTTGGAGCCCTTGTTAAATGTTAAAAGAGGGTTATACTGTATATCCATTCAAGCATATAAAATTTTGAAATATTTGACTAAATTAATTAAAATTGATTATGAGCTACAGTAATGTGAGACTTACGACAAGTACAACCAAATGATGAGCCAAACATGGCTTTGTATAAGATGATATGTCACAATAATCAGTTACAACAATTGTGGGACAAAAATAATTGTGGGGGTTATGTTGGATCTAGATTAATAACATGTACTACTGATATTAAAAAATATGTAGCAGTATGAAGCAGTGTGTGTAACCCATGAAAAAATGTAATGTTGAGCTTATTTTCTAATGTGCCGTTTTAAGAGGGTGTGGGAATGCTAAACATGATAATTTAAATTTACAGGTTTCTGGCAGCCAGCATAGGAACTTCAAGAACAGGTAACAGGTCTTGCTAACTTTGTGAATAAATATTTTTTCCAAAGAGATACAATCTTGTCAAGGTATATCTGACACTGTGAATTTGTAAATTTATATGTGCACACAAGGTGTCGTGCTGAAATAATTCATCACTGATAAAATATTTGTTCACAAAGTTGGCAAAAATGACTTTCTAGGATTGCCATTTATTTATTTTAAAATACTGGCTTCCAAAGATAAGTAGACTTCAGTTAACAAGTTCAGCATAAAGCTACTTCCTGTGCACTCTTAAGGGTGCTGCCTAGAGTGGGACCGGCCGAGCGCATGGATAGGGTTTTACATGTTAAATGATTTTAGGTGTGTGCCTGATATCTTTCACAATATCGCTTTCAAACAAAGACCACTTTTTGATGTTCGAAGACAAGAACATGCTTCAAGAGAGCAAGTGGGCATAAATTAATTAGAGTTTGTGTGTTTGTTGAGTCTATAATCTTTATTTACCCGCAATTTTCAGGGCGTTAAAAGTTTTACAAAAAAAACTTTTTGTGCAAATGTAAACCCCCTCCGGGTAAAGATGGACAAAATATTTTTTGTTTGAAAGTGATGTAGTGAAAGGTGGCCAAGACACATCCATTCACTGGGCAAGTCCCACTTTAGGCAGCCACATTAAGGAAGAGGTAGTAATTGTGTTGCGGTGTGACAGGTGTGGGGGCGGCGACGTCAGGGCAGCTCACCTTCATCGTGGGTGGGGGCAGTGCTCAGTTCCCAGCGGTGCAGCAGCTGTTGGGGGCCATGGGGTCTCGTGTGCTGCTGTGCGGCCCAGTGGGGTGTGGTCAGGCAGCCAAGGTCTGCAACAACATGCTGCTGGCCATCGGCATGGTGGGCACCGCCGAGGCCATGAACCTGGGCATCAGGTACCTCTCTGCTTCCCTGCACTGCTTAAACTGTTCTCTGGTGTCTATTTGTAGCACAGCTCTCATTCATTATCAACAGGCAAACCATCCATGTGCTTAGCCTATACTCTATCACCTGCGTGAAAGAGAACAAATGGAGGCTGATTTGTGAGTTCGTGGATTCAGGAAGGTTGAAGAGGGATTGGGTATCTCATACCTACATAGAAAATTAGCTTTTTCACTGCACAGCAAAACAGCTTCAGTGAGAAGACACTTTTTTAATTTCCTGTTGTGGTTCCATAGGAATAAAAATGCTAGGAAATATTTTTGTACTGCAATAATGTACTGTATACTGTATATAATTGGCAAAGTTGCATGAAAATTAAGTGATTTGACTATGAAATTGACAATTTCACTGACAGTAAAATCTCCCCAAAAATATCATGCATATCAGTATTTTATATGTAATTTTCTTGCTTACCTAAACACACATTTTACAGGTACAACAGTATTGATGTAGTGCTCAGCTTATGCTTTATTGATAGTTTGTGTGTAAACATCTGACTCATTTTCACAACAGCCGACTTGTGTGGTACCTATGTATGGTGTTGGAGATTCTGCCTTACAGCCACAACAAATGTTTAGGCTTATAGCACACTAAGTATTTAAGTTAAGTATTTTCCAAACAGATCACGATCACCACATGCAAATGTAAAGAAAGAAAAATGCCTTAACAGGACACTAAACATTTTTGCTGCAATTTTATGATGGAATTTTTTTTTCAGTGAAGTTGTTGCAAACAATTATGTTGTGTGTCATACTTGAGAGCATACTATACATGAGGATATACTGTAACAGTGTGTCGTCAGTATTGGCATGGGTAGTGAGATGTTGTACATTTTGTTTATTCAAAGTGATACACCCAGTACGTGTTAAGTTACAAGTCAGTGTAGTGTGTATGTAGTAGAGGATACAGTCTCTGCTGTGTGTTTACTAGTGAGTACTCTATGGAGACATGAATGGCAGTCCAGTGGCAGCGGCATTTCAGCACCAGGTCTGATATAAGGTATACGTCTGCTCTGTATGGCTGCCAGCAGCAAGGCATGCAGTTTTGTTTGTAGAAACTATTTGGAATGTTTCATCATTTTTGCTTTTTGTTCTGTGTTTTGCAAGTTCATTGACTGGGAATGTGTGTGTGTTCCTCTTTTTCTTTGATCTTGTGTATAGTTTCCACGTAGTACATCTTGAAATTATTTCAGTATATCTTAAATTAATACTAACATAATCTCTATGCTTTCTGCACAGTTGATGTCACAGTGACTTCTTCATGCAGTAGATTAGTTTGAAAGGCTACAGAGTAAAGTTTGTGTTATTTTCTATTTTGCACTGGCATACAGTAGGTGTGTAATGGTAGCCTTGTAAGTAACTGGTTTAAAGTTAGTAAGAGGCCAGGCACAAGTACATATTATAGAAACAGTGCAGCAATAAGCCATGGTGAGGAAGTATACTAGCAATGTTATGGTTCATTTAGTATTAAAGTTTTCAGAATCATCTATTCGAGGTACTGGGATCAAATTTGATTCCTGAAAAACTTATCCTCAAAAAAATATTAGTGTCTATTTCTTTTTTTTTGTCATTTTATTGTATTCCTCATTTTTTTGACGTTCCAGCTCAACTGCCCAGTTTACATTCCCTGGATGACTAAAATGTTGACCTTATAAGAAACCTTTCATCGAAATTTGCACCAGACCAATTATGAAAACGGCCAGCAAATGGCCAAATCTTTCATGGAACCATCCACAGAACCTTCCCTGCAAGCTTGCATGGAATCTTCCAAGAAACCTTATTAGCTCGCACAGTTCCCAGTTTCTGCACATGGCTTTCTTGCACATCCTTAGTTCCGTTTCAATTTGTGCAACTTTTGGTGTTCTGTTGAAGTTTCAATAATATTTGTTTCTTAATGTGACTGTTATTTTGTACATCATTTTTCAGCAAAAGGCGGTGTTGAAAATTCATTGAAATTATTGTGACACGGAATAGATACAGAAAAAAAATTGCTTGGCTCTTCTTGTTGTGTGAATCTGGCATGACATGCCAGATTTTTCATAGAAAGTACCAGTTTTTTTGTCTATGTATCAGGATTTCGGAGTGATTTTAAATACCACAGAGCAGAGAGCGCTAGTAGCTAGCAGCAAGTAACTGCAGTGTGATGGTATTTGTCCATGAAAATTATAACTTTAATTGGGTCTTTAACTGGAACTTACATCTATATGTGATGTTACCATGTAATGTTTGTCTTCGAACATGCCAGGAAAGTGTGTCTTTAATATATTGTGGCTTGAGAAAAAGCTGTACAAAAAATGACTTTCTCCCGATACAGACAAGCACAAAGTAAGATGTCAACCGGGCGGTAAAGTGTTCGATATAGGTAGTATAGCCGAATAAGCACAGCCCTTAGAAAAAACTTTAAAAAGTCCTTATTTTTTCGCCCCAAGGAAGTACAAACCATGCACTTAATATAAAAAAATATTTTATCTCTGCTTCTTAATAACATAGTTCTTAAACTTAGCTGATTATAATTAAAAAAATGAGAGTTCTTGAAGTTATAGGCGTGCCAGGCGATCTTGTTGACAGTCGCATCCCCTTGGATGCGGCAGGACCCCTCATCACGGGCTTTCCTTTGAGGCTCTCGGGCCTGTAGTGCCATTACATTCCCAGCACATTTTAGCACATGTAGTAGTTAAAACTAACTACCCTGAAAATCTATGCGGGTGGCGACCGATAAAGGCCTGCTTCTTCCTTAGGCTTGCGTCGCGTCTTCCTCTCCTTCGAGAGGGCCTGCTTTCAGTTTTGAACTGGGGTGTTTGTAATATAATCCAAATGAAAACCCTGCGTGCTAAACCCACATGGGCTAGCGTTCTGCCTTCAAACACCAAGATGGCTAAAAATTTGTTTCAAATCTTAATTAAAATAACACCGCCTACAACTGACCAATCACAAGAGATCTGGAGGCAGAATGACTCAACACATCACTTATTTACCATGGCAACGGACCATTAACTGCTTATATAGTAGGCCTTCTAAACACATTACAAAAAAAAAAAAAAAACAGACTGGAAAGACATAAATGTGTTTAATATAAAATAAAAATTTCAAAGAGCAGTGAAATTACATTCCAAATATAATAATTGTGCCAATGAAAAATAATAATATCTGTGAAAACAGATAACATCTTTCAAATACATAAATAAGTAAATAATTAAAAATCTGCATATTGCAAGATTTGATTGATAAGCACACGAGAGAGAAGGATAACGTTGGACACTCATCACACGCAAACTACCGCCTCGCCATCTTGGTATTCGCTGCTCCTCCTGGGAATGCTGCCGGACTACCATATTTTATCGCATGTAAGTCGCTTGCGCATATAGGTCGCACCATTATTTTCAAAGGATGTTAAAAAAAAAATAATATTTATCCTTTATAGGTCGCGCTCATCCTTGTTGTAAATCCTGTACAACACGGGCTGCGCCACGGGTGGCTGATGCACGTGACCTTGGCGAAGGTCGTGTTGCAGCTGTATCCTTGCAAGCAAGTGGTGTTGCCAAGCGTACAGCGTAGACACAGCGCGCTGCAAGTTTGTTGGACGTAGTTCGTCTGGAATGTTCTGATATAGCGCTCGAGATGCAGCCTTGACTGCTGGAGTTTATATATTTATTGGGAAAAAGAAATAACTTATAAACACGTAATTTAATTTGAAGTGATATTTTTACGACGAAAATTTTATTGAGCTTATATATTTCAAGTATTTTTAACGATATATGTTAAAAGTGAAAACCTAACCATTATTTCTGCAGTTTATCTTTGTAAGTTTTAAATAAACGTGCAAAAAATAGAAAGGCATTTGAATATTTCTGTTACGTAATTTCCTTCGCAATCCTTAACAGAAAAAAATATTTTTAAAGAATCAAAAGGAATCTATTCTTGCTCAATAACTGACAATAGATTATTTCTGAAAGTTTTCTGTGGAGCGTAAGAGATAGCAGCACATTAGCGTTGGTTCATGAGTACCAATTGTTAGCAGTGACTTACACGTCTTTCTATTATATCGTCTTGGCGCCGCAGGTAGTGTTGTTTTGATGTTGTGGCAGTGAAGAAGTGTGACAGTTTCTTGATGGAAAAGCGATGTGCCTACACCGCAGGTTTAAAAATGAAAGTGATTTTGTTCGCTGAAGAGTAGTAAATAAAACGTTAGTTCGGGGCTGGAGGAATTTTTCTCACTTATATATCGCACCCCAAGTTTTCAATAAAATTTTTTAATAAAATGTGCGACTTATATGCGATAAAATACGGTACTTGCAAAATACTGGATACATGCGCGCTGTGCACTGTATAGTTCCACGTTCACACATACAATATAGTACATGAGAATATACAACATACCGCCCACCGAGACCGACAGAGGTCTTTAAGAGTACACACACAGGTACACTATGTACAAAACATCACATTTTGAGAACTGGTGAGCATTAGGGTTGGCAGGCGGTACAGCTTGTGTACCGGTTGGCACAACTGTCCCTTTTGGGTGCGCACTTCCACCACTCTGATGATGTTGTCTGCTCCAGGATGCAACCTGATGACTCTGGCCAAGCACCAGCCTAATGGGGGTATACATTCTTCACCTACAAGGACCAAATGTCCCACAGTGAGTCCTGGTTGGGTGGTTTACCACTTTCCCCGAGGTTGCAGCTGTTGAAGATACTCACAATACCATAGTCTCCAAAGCTGATTGGAAAGTGCGCACACCATTTTCCATCTCCGGGACAGGCAGAGTGCCCTATCACTGTTCTCGTCACATGATTCACGGACAGCTACAAGAGCCCTACCAATAAGAAAATTCCCCGGTGTGAGGGCAGTAAAGTCACATGGGTCGAATTATGACAGTGTTAATGGTCTGGAATTGAGGACAGCTTTAACCTTAGTACACAATGTCATTAACTCCTCCAAAGTGAGAATCTGATTGCCAATAACTTGCCTGAGGTGGTATTTGGTTGACTTGCTGCTTCCCATAACCACCTTGATGGGGACTTGATGGGGGAAGAAAATGAAAATCAATGGAGTGAGTCAGAGAGATGTGTACTGCCTTAGCTTCAAAACAAATGAAGATGGAAAGATATGCCTTCTGAGTAGTGCATCAATGTAACTTGTTTAGTCTGATGGAAATGGGTCCAGCATAATCCACTCTTGTCTGCTCAAAGGTTCCAGAGGACGTGACCCTCTCTGCCAGAAAATCACCCATAAGTGGAGGAGTGTTCACTGGTCGACACCGGAAGCTCCGCACACACTTGAAGAATCTAGATCAAATTAGGGATCGGGCTGACAAAATCCAGGATTACTGTGATATGAGAGACTGCAGAAATTGTGGTGCTGCAACAGATATTTCAGGTGGTAATGATTTACCAATGCTTCAACCACTGCATGGTCTTTCGGCAGTATGATTGGGTGATTAGTTGCAAACTCCATATTGGCATTGGACAAGCGACCGCCTGCCCTGAGGACACCATGTGAATTCAGAAAGGGTGCCAAGTGCTGTATTCATGTTGAACAAGGCTTTCCTTCATTGAGGCATTTCAAGTCGTCATGTCGGCGAGCATGGTGGATGCATTTGCATACAAGAAGGGCAGCTTCCTCCAGTTCCAAATTTGTTAAGGAATTACTTTTACAAGGTTGTGTTTTGGTACATCTGCCTTATATAAGCCATAATGCGAACCAACTTGGGTCATGATTAAATTCGTAAGAATACAGGGATCTCTTCAGGAATTTCATGAGTGTTCAGCAAGGCAATTTGAGAAGGTTTGAGCTCTGGGATATTGTCATCATGCCCCGACACAACGGACACTGGCCACTGTTCAGGTTGGTGGACTAGCCAACCGGGGCCATGCTACCAGAGGTCATAAGAGAGAATGTCAGAAGGGAGTAAGCCACGACATGCACAGTCCGATGGATTATCTTGAGACCTGACATGTTTCCACAGCTGAGGAGGACCCCATTCTTGAATTTGAGATGCGCAAATAGCCACAATGGTTTTCAACAAGTATGGTGGTAACTTTGTCCAAGCTATAGCAACACTGGAATCAGTCCACGCATGGGTTGCAGAGGTATGCAAGTACTGACTGAGGAAGTTGTGGCAATAAACGATCAATTCTGCCAGTAAAGGAGGACCATACATCCTAAATGAGGGGGAGAGACTTGTTTCAAAGGAGCTACCAGTGCCTTAGCCATTACCAGATGCACACACACGCTCCCTTCCGTGTTCGTACTCCTCAGATACACAACTGTTGCATAGGCTCTCTCAGAGGCATCGGAAAAACCATGTAATTCCCCACTGACCACATCAGGGCATATGAAGCGTGGCAAGTTAAGGGTTTCAATTTCAGTCAGACCATCCATGAATTGATTCCACGTTGTCTGAGTTGACTGGGGTAAGGGGTCATCCCAATTCAGTTCTTGAGTCTACAACCATTGCATTAGAATTTTGGCCGACACAGTTAATAGAGTAAGCCAACATATAGGATTGTACATATATGCGTGCAATCTTCGAAAGGACAAAACGTTTGGTGGGACTACTAGAGTGGACCCGTAGGTGATACGAGAAAGAGTCCTTCACTGGATTTCAGTACAGACCAAGGATGTTCACAACAGGACCTGATGAGATGTCTAGCACCCTAAGACTTTGTAACATTGCTCCACGTCTGAGTCGTCACATTTGTAACGTTCCGGCCACCAGAAATGGTGACTGGAAATTACAGCTCGGTTAGCTGAATCGGTAGAAACATGAAACTTGAAAAAGGCACCAATTACATACAAAATAATGAAGTCAATCAAGTTTGTGATTTGTTACTTTGCACTTTTATTTATCTTTCATATTAAACAGTTCACATTTAATCTTTAGATCTGCAGAGTCACACAAACAGTTTCACAGACAAACAAGGAATGAGCAGCGCCGCAGTAGTTACTTTAATTATAAATTTTCACGTCTTTTGAACTGGCATTGCAAGAGGAACTTCACCTAGCAACATCCCACACCGGCGGAAATAATTTAATATTATAAAGTTTGCCGGTGTGGGGGATATTTGCCACGCCCGACGCGTCCTCATTGAGTACTGGTTGTATACTGTATACCGTTATCTGGTTTCTGTTAGCGGGCGGTAGCTACACCAGGTATTTTCGCCCGTGCCGAACTGCATCGTAAGTAAAAGATAATCAAAGCTTCCACAACAAAAACTGTCTACTCATGTTGAAAAGCTTCTATAGATAAATGCTGACACCAACTGAAAACTACGATTTCCGAAAAGGCAAACATATGCCCAATTAACATTATACTATGGCTATAACTTTGAATTGCGATAAAATATTACCAAGTCTCGCAAAACGAAAGAAAATGGACCAAGTATCCCGATAATTATTCTATTGCGCCATTACAACTTTCACAATGGGTCGCAGGAATATCACAGAGGAGCTGAAGCTCATTACTTGACCATTTCCGAAGCTCAAACCCACCTCGGTGTAAAAATTCGACCAGCTGAATTTTCAAAAAATTAGCTTCATCTAACGACATTGCGCCTGTGATGATGATATCCATGAAGATGTGATTATCAAGAGCATTAGCAGCTAGTGGATATTCATCACCTTCATCAGATGCCAACTGATGCAACGTACGAATTGCCAAGAATGGAGATGGTGTGAGGCCATATGTTACTGTATTCAGCTGATAAACTGTAAGGGGTAGTGATGGGTCCTCACGTCACAGAATGAGCTGGTACGGTCGGTCATCCTCATCGACCAAAAAATTAATGGTACATTTGCTTTATGTCACATGAAAAAACTACACTGTAGAGCCTAAATCTTAGAATTACGTCATTGATGTCATTCTGAAGTTTAGGACCTGGGAGTAAAATGTCACCGAGTGAAATACCATTGAATATCTGTGAGCTACCAATAAAAACAACCCTCAATTTGGTTGTTGAACTAGATGTTTTGAGAACCCTATGTTGAGGCATAAAACACTTTGTGGTTTGTCAGTCACTATCCTGTTTGCAAGAGGAGGTATATGGCTTCATATGACCTACCTAAATATAATCAGTCATGAACTCTGCATACATAATCTTCATCTCAGGCTGCGAATTAAGTTTCCTTTCTAGCGAATAGAATCTACGTTTGGCAATTTCGTACGAATCGCCCAAGAGTTTGGGCCTGGGGTTTAGAGGGAAGAGAAAACTTGTATCTCCCAGTATCTACTCGTGTGTGAGTATCCTTGAAGTGTTTTCAAAAATACACATCTTCAGTTAGCTTTGCATTGACCTGAGGAGGCTTTTCAGTCTCTCACAATTGAGGATGACATCCAACAAGATCTCCATACCAACTAACATAGATACCAGTCCCTCCTCTGTATCTGTACAGGACTCAGGGTATTCCTTCAATAACACCCATCCCAGCTTGGACTCCAATACTACAGTCATGTGTTGTTCCAACTCTAACCGTCCACCCATACCAACACGAGCACAGACGTCAGCACCCAGAAGAATATCGATGGGAGCAGTTTTATTGAAGTCAATTTCTGCCAAAGGAAGGGAACCCAACTGAGCACGAATACAGGCATCAACAGACACACCTGGCAAGTTGCTAGTAATCTTGGACACAACAAAGAGTGAGTGAGAGAAGGTACACTGAGGTTCCATTGATGACTGAATCTGACGTGTTATTTCCCCCTTCAAGCTGACAGCACCATGACAAAGGCCCACAACCCTTTCACCGGCTTTGTGTAAGGGCAATGAGACGACTTCTGCAGATGCTCCAGAGATAAAAGGTGCTTGCACTGCACTGTCCAGCAAACACTGCATGACATGAGGCTTATTGTCCGCACCGTAAACCTTCACCAAGGCTGTAGACAATAGCACTGATATGCGTTTCCGAGCTGAAACACCTGCGAACGTTTTGCTTGGAAGCTGTGTGGGTTCCAACGTTTTGTCTTGGGGGAATCGACGATGTAGTGGTCTTCTCTATGTGAGCAGGGTATGATGGTTTTGCTGACACTGATAATACGTGCGAGTAGATAGACATGATGCTAGTCTACAAGATGTCCCAACACTATTGAAACATAATTTTTTGTTCCGAGCTATTTGTTGTCTGTCTGTAGGTGAAGCATCAATGAATTCAGGACACCTTGTACACAGAACGGGTGGTTTGCTGACACACTGCACAAGGTCTCGTTTGAGGTTCTGAGCTGGTAATAAATACTGCCTTTTGATGTGAGGTGGTATGACTTGACTTTGCCAGTAATCCGAGACAGGTTATTTGCACTAATCTTATTTCCTGCATCAAGAGCACTATCCATTTTTATTACTCTAGACTGAACAAAATCAAAATCTATGCATTCAGAAACCTTAGGAATTGTGTCAGTGCTGTCTGTACGAGAGTTTTCAAACTTTGTGACCATACATACATCCAACTTGCGCATCAAAACTGTGACCAGAACAGGGTTATTGTGTGACATATCATGGCATAAGCCTTCCAAAGTACGAGCGTTCTCATTTATGGTTTGACGAACTGTTTGACTGATTGAAGATTTGCATAGTTCACAGCAGGCAGGTCCAGTTTCTGTATAGAGTAGTGAGTTTCCTGATGTTCTGGTACTGGGATATAAGAAGTTCCCAAGCTACTGTGTAGTTTTCAGTTGTAATCGGTAGATTGTTTACTAACTGTAAAGTTTCCCCTTTAGGCATCCAATCAAATACTGGAATTTTCCAATATCAGCCAATCCCAGATTGTTATGATTTGTCGCCTGGTACAGCTGGGATAACATGGGCCATTCGTCCCGCTAACCTGAAAAGGATTGCAAATTAATTTTCGGCAGACGTACATTTGCAGACGGGGTGGCAAGAGAAAATGCGAAAGATGCTTGTACAACATGAGAAGACAGAAATTAGGTATGAAAGATTGTGTGTCGGACATCTGAGCAAACAAGGACTCGTGCATTGCGGTAAACACATTTTCATCCAAATCCTCCAAAGGGTCCGTTTGCAGAAGTTTGTTGCACAGAGTGGTTACTGTACCTTCAACAGCGTCAAGTTGTGAACCAAACGCATTCACTTCGTGAACAACATTCGGTGTGACTTCGGGGGTCTTAATCAGTGTTTGCACCACATTATTTGTGTCTAAGCTTCCTTTCTTGCACCTTGAACTTAAGCAAATATATCTTAAAACCCAATGGCTAGGATAACATCATCAAACAAAATAACAGCAAAACGAACGGAATCAAATATTATACACGTGATCGGCAAAATGCCCGATGAGCTAACATAAATATATTTGCAAAAATTTTCCTCAACACACAAGGAAGAAACATGATACAGACATGTAATTACTCACCCACATGCCAAAAATATCAACAATCGAGAGACAATGGAAACACCAAACCTTACATTTATAATGAAAAATATCACCAAAACTAAAGATTTCACCACATAATAATGAAGAGGGGCGAAAAAAATCTTAATTTTATGTGCGGATGCTTGAGTTGCGAGTGTGTCGGAGTGGTCTCTTCACACACGTGATACACTTTATATTTACACAGTGCACGTAAAAAACGAACAAAACTTTGTCACAGTTACGCATTACAATCTCTGGGTACGAACTCCGACCATGGAGGACCAAATATTGCAAGATTTGATTGAGAAGCACTCGAGAGAGAAGGATAACGATCGACACTCATCATACGCGAACTTACAGCCTCGCCATCTTGGTATTCACTGCTCCTCCTGGGAATGCTGCCGGACTACTTGTGAGATAATGGGTACATGCGAGCTGCATACTGTATAGTTCCACACCCACACACACAATATAATATATGAGAATATACAACACTGCATATGGTCCAATTTCACGACGTTACAACATTTTGGGTTTCTTAATCTGAATTCAAAATTTTTAGGCACAATACTCATAAGCTATTATTAATTAATGCATTTTCAAAATTAGGTTCTTCGAAAAGTGATTTTAATATTTTCTGCTGTTCTTTTGATTTTGAATTACTTATACTATATATGCAAAACTTGTCCAGTTGAGGCAGTTGTTGACTGCTTAATCATAAATCATAAATGCAGTATCCACAGTTTGGATACTTAGTGACTCCAGACAGTCTGAAATGTTCAATCCACAATTTATTGTAATGTAACTTGGAATATTCATTTGTCACTATTATGGTAGTTCATACACAACTGCTTTTGTCAGTGCCATGGTCGTCTCCTACTCTTTAATGCCATAATATATGTACTTTTCCAAAGTTTTGGGCTTTTTAACATTACATCATGCAAATATACATACATTCTTCCTCTCATTTCATGCTATTTTTTTTCTGCTGTATATAATTATTTTCTGTACCTAGTTTGCGAAAATGTTACTTTTGTTCTGTCTCAAGAAATGTGTTTATGTTATTGTAATTTTAAAACTTTTATTTACAAAGTAATTTTTATATAGATACTGTAGTTTTAGATTACAGTAGTATTAGGAACTTAGGTACTTACTAATACTGTATTGCTCTTAATTTACTAATGTCTCTCTGCAGTTTACACCACCAGAACTGTGTTAAGTAACCCAGCTCATATTGATATATTTAACTACAGTAATTATACTTCCTGTATTTAGCAGTATTATCAACCACAGTAATGGTGGCTGCTTCTCTCTTAAACAATTACTTGCATGTCTGCTGGCAAACCATTACTTTGACGCGTGACGTCCTGTGACTGATGACGTCATGGTTGGGCGTGGTTTTGTGTGTCAGTCAGAGACACTGGCAGTATGCTCGGCTGACTTTACTGACTGCTAACCTGACCTCGGCCGGTATATAGGCTAGGGCGCGTGGCTTGACAGCACGGCACAAAGTCGGCTGAGGGCTTGGCTGCCCTTCGTATTACTGGTTGGCACACAGCCAATGGTGTACCTGTATTGGGCATGGCACGAGGTAGCTCCTGACTCGGCCGCTGTTGCTGCTGAGGTTGGCCGGAACTCGTGCCCAGTTCTTGGGCAGAGGTGGTGTGCAGCTGGCGGTGCTGAAGGGTGCCAGTGGAGTGGAAGGCTGTTGGTCCTGGTGCTCTGGAACCATGGGTTCGCTATCTCCAGTGGTGCGTGACATCCCTAACGAAAGTCGGTGACGACCGGATGCGGCTGGCTGGTGGTCTTGAATGGGGGCTAAAATAAGGAGGGGGAGGGAGCTGGGAGGTGAGGCCTCTCCAACTGTCAGGCAGCTTGAGCTCGTTCCCGGGGGGTTATGCTGCAAAGTGCAGTTGGGGCTGGGTTACAGCTCCCGTTGAATTTGGAGGCAGTAGCTGCCTTCCTAGTTTGCCACCTCGCACCACTCCTATGGGTGTATAGCATAAAGGTAGGTACTAAATTCGGCCCCACAAAGGAAGAGCAGGTGACGACAATCCCTAGCTAGGTGTATAGCCAAGCAGAGACTGAGCCAACCAGAGTCATACCTGATTACTCAAACCGGCGACAGTTAAGTGTGGTGGTTAGAGCAGTGGGTTTACCCTGGATGTCTGACAATGACATGGGTGTGGTCCAAAGGTGGGCAGACCTCCAGAACCAGTCTATCACTCCCCTTTCTGTGACAGTTTAGCGCGGTGGATGGTGTGAATTTTCTGAGCTGGTTGACTAGCCACCTTGTGGATTGAGTCTCTAGTGGTTGTGACTCTATCATACTGCACACCAGGTGCACAGTATGGGTGGCCTTCTAATGGGTGTGTTTTCGACGTACATGCGCCTGGTTAAGGGAGCCCACGGTCCTATTCTAGGTTCGGTAATTGGGTTTGTAAATGACGCTGTCTCCTGCTTCTCCCTGGTGGGCTGACGTCTACGGGGGATAAAAGACACAGTCACCCTTGAATCAGTACTCTGAGATTTGATAGAAAGCGTGTTATTCCGTGAGGAATACACACAGTAGACCGTACTGCCTCCTAACTAACCAGGAACTGTAACCGAAGTAGACTACGAATACCAGGTGAAGGGGACCTGGGTCTAAACTAGACAAGAGCACATGAGGCTAGGTAGCTATAGTACTAACTGACCATAACAAACTAGATGCTGTTGTCCAGAAGGGACTCGGGTGGCACTACCAGAAGGGTAGTGCGTGTTGAAGGGGTTTGAAAACTTCTTCGGGGGTTGCCTGTACTACCTCCTAACTTACAAGACTTTCAACCAGCCCAGACAATTCACTCCACTCACCGCGCTGAACTGTCGCCAGAAGGAGTGATAGACTGGTTCTGGAGGTCTGCCTACCTTTGGACCACACCCATGTGGTTGTCGGACATCCAGAGTAAACCCACAGCTCTAACTACCTCGCTGAACTGTCGCCGATTGGAGTAATAAGTACGACTGTGGTTGGCTCGGCCTTGGCTAGGCTATACACCTAGCTACTGATCGTCACCTGCTCTTCCTTCGTGAGGCCGACTTTAGTAACTACCTTTATGCCATACGCCTATAGGAGTGGTGCGAAGTGGCAAGCTAGGAAAGCAGCTATTGCCTCCGAATCCTACGGGAGCTGTAACCCAGCCCCTTATTTCTCCATTCAAGACCACCGGCCAGCTGCATCTGGTCGTCACCGACTTCTGTCAGCGACGTCATGTGCCATTGGGGATAGCAAATCTGTGGTTTCGGAGCACCAGGGCCAGCATCCCTCCGCAGGCACCTTTCAGCACCGCCAGCCGCAGCACCATCTCCGCCCAAGGACTGGGCACGAGTTCCAACCAATCTCAGCAGCAACAGGGGCCAAGCCAGGCCCAATATAGGTAAAGCAATGGCTGTGTGCCAACCAGTAATACGAAGGACAGCATATACCACAGCCGACTTTGTGCCGTGCCATCAAGCCACGCGTCCTAGCCTATACACTGGCCGGTGTCCGGTTAGCAGCCAGTAAAGACCGTCAAGCACACCACCCGTGTCTCTGACCTAAACACAAAACCTTGTCCGACAGTGACATCATCAGTCACCCGACGTCGTGCGTCAATACCAACAATTGAAATGATAGCAGCCGTATAACTAACCATGTAATATAATTTCTAACATGTAGACTACAACATAATTTACTTATTTCTGCATGAAAGCAGCAAATCAACAACACTCACCATTGTATCTGCCAACTTGAAAGTTTCCTCTTCCTGTCCTTGTGTCTTGTCCGTCCATAATGAAGAGAAGTGGCTGGTATAAAAACTAGGATGGCTTTGGATCTTCATCAGCTGCTGAACCACTCTTCTTTTTCGACATGTATTTCTTGTGGACACGTCTGAAGTAAGAGCGGATATATTTTATTTTGTTAGACAGCCTTTGCTGTCATCATGTAATATTTGTTTTTGAGGAACTGTAGAGGGTCACTCCATTTTATTCTGACTTTATAATCTGCAGAATTAGACATCCACAAAAATGGGAATGTCTTGTAGCCTTCAACAAATTTTGGATTTTTGTCATTTGTCCAGTCAGTCATACCAACAACATAGAGTGAATGAACAAATCGGTTCAGACAATATAATTGAAACTACCTGATCAGCAGAACGCGCACGAGTGTTGCATGTAGCTCCCCATCCGAGATGGGGTGCTACTTGCGTCTGTGCACTGCGGCCCGTGCGCACAGTTTAGAGGCATGCCTCTCCTTGCACCGTTGCACGAGCCTACTTGCAACAACGTGTAACAGGCGTATGCCTTCAAGGCGCACAGAAGTTTGCTCCTTGATGTGACATCCTATATGCATTGTTTCAAATACCCAGCAAATCAAACCGCTCTTAATATTAGCTGCTAAAATTTGATTACACCTGAATTAACTTGTGCAAAACATTTTCAGGTGGATATTTCAAAGACATGTTCTCCACCTACTCTCGACTATCTCCCAAGACTGCTTGAACATAAAAGTGTTAGTAATGAAATAGTTGGTAGAACCATCTTATAATGAATCTGAAGAGAACACTTTTTAAGTTCACTACAGCGGGGGAAACTTCACATGTATACTGGTCTTGAAATAATATACAAATCTGGTGTACAAAATTTACAGTACATTCTAATCTTAATAATGTCTGTGAGAGCATTTTATGACTGAAATATACACTAAAAAAGTTTTGAATACATATAAACAATAGTCAAAAACATTGTAACTTGTATTTATAGTTTTTCAAGACATCAAAAAGAAAGTTAATGCATGCTGACAAGCAATGCATGCAGACTTGATCTCCATCCAGATGTCAACATTTGGTTTGCTGTGTGGGTGGGTGCAGTATGTCACAGAAAATAATATATTCTTTAGTTGATAAATTTAAAGTAGTCGCAGTGTTAAGGGTTACAAGGATTTTTTGAGATGAAATTCCTTATTATGTTTGTTTGTGTTTCTTATGGTCAGTCATCTTCTTCTTACCCTTTTACATACACCTTTTGTTGATTTTTTTGATGGGCTGTTAAAATAGTGCCTCCCTCCCTCCCTCCCCCCTTCCTACCGAGAATCTGACCCTCATCAATGTGGACCTTAGGACAAAACCTACAAACTTTGTTTGAAAAAACAGTGGAAGTTGAGCATATTTTTCATTGAGGCTTTAGTTTCCTAGATGTGGTGTAATGGTGATAAAAGTGCTTCACCACGGGAACACTTTCAATGTTCACAAAGGCAAGACTTATCAATTATTCATACTGAAGAATAACTCAGAACTACCTGCAACATTTCACGTTTGTCAAATTGGCAGGAAATTATCTGCAGTTCGTACAGCGGCAGAAGCACTGATTCAATTTACTTAGCCAAATTCGGCGGAAGCCAATTTGAATCGGTACAGCTCGAGTTTGAACTACTCCATTATGGAAAACTGTACAATCCTACACCTCTGCATAATTTTTCTTAAGTACATACATATATCACACAGGTAGATGTGAAGTCATAAAAAAAATATATATATGAGGAAACTTGTACTTCGTGGAAACTGCTAACTATGCAATAAAGATAGGTATAGACTATTCACGGTAAAGTGAGCACTTCTGAAAGCTCTCTGATTTGTAATAATAGTAAATAAATACATTTTGTTTTAACCTTAGATGTTAACTTGCGAGTGCAGTGGAATGTACACACTGTGTTTATTACTTACATGGCAGTATTCATTCTAAAAGATGGTTACAGGATGAAGAATTCCTGAAAGGAAAAAATAACTAGGGCCTCAAAAGTGCTCACTTTATGTGAAGAGCCTTTAGTGTGTAGTGTTGAGTGTTGACTTAAGCTGTGCGTTTGTGTGTTGTGTCACATGCAGTCTTGCAAATACCTCTGCTCACAATTACTGATCTGTAGCAGGTGTAAGACACAGTTGATGATGCAGTTTGCACTATGTGTACAGGTTGGGACTGGAGCCCAAAGTGCTGATGGACGTGATCAACTCGTGCAGTGGTCGCTGCTGGTCGTCCGAAGTGTACAACCCTGTCCCAGGAACTTTACCTAATGTGCCCAGTGCCAATCACTACAAGGTATGTTCAGATACGAAGTGTGTGTGTGTGTGTCTATATATATATATATATATATATATATATATATATATATATATATATATATATATATATATGTATGTATGT
>NQII01001893.1:287971-316027 GCA_002778355.1 Clitarchus hookeri | reverse complement strand
ACTCACAGGGCAGTACTTGTGGATACACACACATGCACGCACACACACACAAACTTGGATGCTAGATCGCGACATTTTGCTGGCTAGACCAGCTTCATCAGGCGGCAAGTGGTGGTACACTGCAGTCTGTTGAGCGGTGGTGCAACAGAAAAGCTTATCTACCGGCAATAGTGCGTTAACTGCAATGCAAAGTACATTGGTCGTACTACCAACACACTCAGACAGAGAATGAATCGCCATAGATGGGATAACAAACAAGCCATATCTCGGGTGAATGTAAATTTACAGCAGAAGCCAGTTGCAGCACATGCAGAATCTCACAACCAGAACTTTGACTCGTGTTACACAACCAGATTGGTGAGGATCCTACCACATTCTAAATATTTTAGAACTTAGATGCTGGGAACTGATCCACCAATAAATCACCAAATCCAGACCTACACTCATGCCAACTTTGAGCAGTCAGTGACAACTGCCCCTCTGGGTTCACAGCGTTCCCCACGTAAGGATCCTATGGCTCTCAGTAAGTGGCTTGATCAGCTTGTAGCCTCAGAGTTGTAGTGACCTAATGTGTGTGTTCTCAAACCTCAGGAGCCTCAGAGAAAGGTTCTCTCTCCCCTTGACACAGTGGTGCTAGAGGGCGGCGTGACCAGCCAGCGCTAGACACCAAACATTGACAAGAGGTGGGAGCGCCCTACAGTGGGGACTTGGTTCGATTCTCTATCGCGGAGATCGTGCATGCACCTGGAAGTAGTTCAGTGAATGAGCACACAGAAGGCAAAGCGGGTAAGGAGGGTGAAAGTGAAATAGAATGATCAGACCAAAAAGAGGTAGCTGGTAAATATATGTTTTCTTCCGCCTGAAGGAGTTTACAAGACATATATCTCCGATCTGTGCCCGCTAACATCTGATGGACGAGGTACCAAGTTTGCCAAGCTCTTTGCCGCAGGGCAGCAATGAGATATGAACCGAAGTTTGGGATGAGAGCAACCCCTGTTCAACTGCGCCCTGCGCGAACGATGCTCATAGCCAACACTCGTGAATAGGAGGAGGTTCCACGGCAATAGCGTCTGACTACTGTGTTGAAAAACACAAGTTAAGAACAGTTTGACGTTACAAGTTCAATGATATTGCTGAAGGCAAGCGTGGCGAGGTAGCGAGAGTTGCAGTTATAGAGCGGGAAACCTCCCCTGATGCGTGGCGAGTGTGTGCACCCGGTGCCTGCCGGCCAGGGCAAGGCAAGCGAGGGGGTGACTCCACCCACTTAGACTGGAGCATGGCATCGTGCAGATTGTTGGTCTCTTAGGCAGCAAGGGGTTGGCGCGCTTGTAGATAGGAACAGTACAGAGGCAAAATGAGCTGCGGCGTTTGGTGCTACGATACACTACGGGGAGCACCAGAGGCTGAGGCTTGGATATGTATCAGACAGTGCTTGTGGCATATTATGGGAGAGAGGGAAATGCTTTTGACTGCTGTTAGGTGAAGAGGAAAAAAAATAGGTGGAGAGAAGGCTGGTATGGGAATGATTCAATTATCTGTTTGGAAGACGACTCTAACTTTGGGATGATATGAACATCTATAATTCTTTATTTTATATTTTGTCCATACCTGTACATTATACCTTTCATTATATTTATTTTTCTCCAGTACGGTTACTTTGATTTGCCAATTATTTTATTAACTTTCCTGCTAACACCTAAAACTGCTGCTTATGAGATAGCTAATGGTGTACTGAGTTTAACGAGCAATTAATTTTATTTTAAAACTCTAGTGGAACCGCGTTTTAATGATAGTCGACAATGGCAAAATAAATTATCACTATAGCGAGTTATCGTTATAACAAAATTTACCATGCGCCGTAATTTTTTAAATTGTATTTGCCCTTGGAGATCCTGTGTTTAAAGAATGCCGTAAAAATCCACGTCTGACAGCGGCATTATGTAATGACCAGCAGACACAACGTTGCTTCCTCCTCCATTCTCCTTCCCATTCCCCAAATTTTCAGGGTGGCAGGAGGGAGTTAGTTGCCTATCAATCAGCGTGCTACTTCACTCATTCTCTCTCTCTCACACACAAAACCTGGAGATCACTGAACTTCCCTCCCTACTTCCCTCTGGCGCCAGCAGATGGACTCCTGTCTCACCCCTCTGCTCTATACTTTTTCCACCCATCTCTCTCCACGTTACCTCTTCTTCTCCTGTCTCGCCATCCTACACTCCCCCCCTAAGTTAAACCTGTCTCTCGCCCCCTGTCCGATTTCTTTCTTCTCCTGTCTCTACTCCCTTTCCCATTCATGTTGCCGATTGATAAATTCCTCTGAGCCTTCTTTGTTTCCATGCCAGACAGAGGTTTCCCAGCCTCTCAGGTAGTGAAGGGAAGAAGAGACGACACAATTTTTTTAAGGGGTGACATTCCAGCATGGCAAAAAAAAAAATCAGCACGTCACTGTGTAAAAAAAAAGGAAGCCGGCCGCCCACTGCAGTTGCAGTTGTTGACGTTCTTCTTTTAATGACCGTAGGGTACAGTTATCTTACAGCAAACCACAATGTTTTGGCTTTTAGCGCCGCGAGTTATTTAATTACAGTATTTTCCAAACGTATCACATTCACCACACATTAATGTACATTAATGTAACAAAATGCCACAAATTGTTGGTGCAATTTTATTTTAAAAAAATTTCTTCCTGATACTTGTTGCAAAAATCATGGTGCGCACTATACACGAGTAAATACGGTATCATAAACAATGTAGCATTGTCTAGCAACTGTTATAGACGTATTCATGCTTTTCCCCTTACACGCCTGTCACATGGCGATGCAATGACCTGTCTTCCTACCCCCACAACATAGAAGGAGCGGTAGGCTGCTAGCATCTCGCCGCCCTCTACTACATTCAACAGTACTTACCATTTCCCTCCACCCTCTTCTACACTATATCCAGCGTACCTCCCTTTTCTTGGTCTCGACTAGCTCTACTCCCATTCATCTCTCTCCCCTCTTCTATCATACCATCTTCCTTATNTGGCGATGCAATGACCTGTCTTCCTACCCCCACAACATAGAAGGAGCGGTAGGCTGCTAGCATCTCGCCGCCCCCTGCTACATTCAACAGTACTTACCATTTCCCTCCACCCTCTTCTACACTATATCCAGCGTACTCCCTTTTCTTGGTCTCGACTAGCTCTACTCCCATTCATCTCTCTCCCCTCTTCTATCATACCATCTTCCTTATCCCTCTCTACAGTACCCGCACACACCTCTTCCCACGCTCCTCCAACGCAAGTGATGCCATGCAACAGACTAGCAAAGGCTGGCTTGGACATGGCAAATAGATGGATGTCACTTTTGATACGACTTGTTTTTAAACATTTTAAAAATATGGGTTTACTAATGTTTGTATTGTTATTGCGAAATGCTTCATTGACAGATTTGCATTGTAAACAAAATTAAGTACCTTTCAAATGATAGGGCAAATGATGGTGTATTTAAAAACTATCGCAATAGCGGACGCGACGCTATAGGCCATACTCGCAATAATGCGGTTCCACTGCACTTTATTTATTTTTGTGTTGCCTGCTTACTAACGGCATTCGTGAAACTTTTCACATNTGTTGCCTGCTTACTAACGGCATTCGTGAAACTTTTCACATCCAAATACTAGTTTCTATTATCAATTTCTTGAAACTGGAAATTGTGAAAACAGGTGTTTTTAAAGTCGTACAGGACTATGCAGCACACAGTTATTACACGATAAAATCAGAGTTGCTGCTGAAAGTGTCACAGAGGCAAGTTTCTAACAGGAAGACTGNGCACACAGTTATTACACGATAAAATCAGAGTTGCTGCTGAAAGTGTCACAGAGGCAAGTTTCTAACAGGAAGACTGAGCATCAGTACAGTGACGTGATGCATACCGCCTTTATCAGACATCCCTTAACGCTCCCATGCATCTTGGCTTCGGANCGCATCAGTACAGTGACGTGATGCATACCGCCTTTATCAGACATCCCTTAACGCTCCCATGCATCTTGGCTTCGGACAAGTAAAATATGTCATGGTATAAAGCATCCTTTATCTCAAGTGCACCAGCTGTTTTGTTTGTTGTGTGCTCCCTTTTTTTTTTTTTTTTGTCAAAGTGTTTCAATTCCACAAAAAAGATCTTGTGAGAGCATGGGCCAGTACTCACCGTGCCACCGGCAACCACCCCAATACATCAGCATGCATAAACGACTCCAGTTCTGTGCATCAACAGTGCCGTCTATGCGACCTTATTTTTGAGAAAAAATTCATGTGGCAGTCGGGTAAATTGTGTAAATAATATTGTTAAACTTTTGCAACGTTAATGCTATTTTCAAAGGAAAAGAAGACATTCCTCAACCAATAACATATTGCTAAAAAAAAATTTAGTGGACGATTTAAAGTAAAAAATTTTGGCTCCAAGCATTTTTAATTATTGAGATTTTATTGTATAATTGTATTCTGCTACATTGTGAGTTGCTAAAACATCCCAAAAGTCTTTCTGTTAATGACAACATAACTGAGCTCCTAGTTGTGATAAAACATATACACCCATGAACTTTTGAACCACTTAGTTCCTGTTACCGTAACTACTTTGTACAGTAATACATATCTGCATTCTGCAATATTTCAGTAGCAGTATCTTAACATAAAGATATTTATATATTGTGAAAAGAGATGTGTAGGCTGTTCACAGTAAATTAAACAGTTTTGGAAGCCCCTTTTAGTATATACTTTTCTCCTNGTGAAAAGAGATGTGTAGGCTGTTCACAGTAAATTAAACAGTTTTGGAAGCCCCTTTTAGTATATACTTTTCTCCTTATTTTGTATTCTTCTGCCATACATAAAATTTACATTGTCACTGGTTTAATGACTTTGGTCATGAATCAATCAATTAGTCATTTGTAAATGTGTTACAAGGATGCCAATTTGCAATTAAATGTAGGGAGGGAAAAAAAAATGTAGATTTGGCATGAATTTAAAAATTATACTCGCAATACAAAATCAACACTTTGTACTATTGTACTTAACTCGCTACCTACTTAACTCGGAGTGCTCATGCCAGTGCATATGGTAGATTACACTGTGTATACTTTACAGGCAGTGATTTTTTTAAGGTTAATTTAAAGTGTTCACTTTGCCTTGAACAGCCTATACTTTCATGAAATAAGTGAACAAAATTTGCATTGCCCATGCAGGTCTGTTTCCAGCACCTTTAAAACTGAAAGACTGCTGTTTCAGGGGGGGTTTACAACGAGACTGATGGCAAAGGACCTTAGTCTTGCGCAGAATGCAGCCACCAACGTCCACGCTCCAGTCTCTCTCGGTGCGCTGGCTCACCAGATTTATCGCATCATGGTTGTGAATGGGTTTGGTGACAAAGACTTCTCCTCAGTATTCCAGCTCCTGTCAGAAAAGAAACTTTAGAAATAGAGCTGGGTTCATCATCCATTTTACTGATCATGATGATGTTAATCATTTGTTATCAATTTTCTGTGGTGTTCAGTTTCATTTCCAAATAAAGCTACGTATTCAATACAAATGAACATATTGGTCTGGGGAGGGGGAAGGGGCATAAGATGGGTGCTTTTTTTTTTTAAACATTCTGGCCCAGCCATATAACTTGAATATAGGCCATTCATGGTTACTTCACACTTTTCTGAAGTCCTGCTAAAGTTCTACTTTTGGTTACAGATTACGTATCCTTCTGCTGCATGTAAACACAAACACTGCCACGTGACTACGTTTTAATGTCAAATGCTTGTTTACTGTTTTGAGCTGTTCAAAGAATGTAGTCATATTTAAAAAACCATGTAGTACGAATGTTCACAATTTTGGCCCACAACCATATTTAGGTCAGCTATGACTTTTTAACACTGTCTGTTGACAATAGTTCTTATGGTTATTTCACATTTTTAACATATATGTTATACACAACATAGCACATTACACATAATACACGTTAATATTTTTCTGCCACTGTTTAACCCTGTTATAACTGCAGGGGAAAGAACTGTAGTATTTAACGTCTTGTTATTGATATGTGTTGGTTTATTGCATTAAAAGGACAACCTCAGTTCAAATAAAAATTAAAACTAATGAACAACCAGTGCAACGAAAAGAGACAGTAAATTCAAGCATGATTTTTTGTACGTAGCAACGACAAACTTAAATGGTGAACATGCACACAAATAAGCATATCGTAACTTCTATTCCGCTCATATTTCCAGGCATTGGTGCGTACAGTTTTCTAGGTTTATTTCATTATTTATTTAAGTTTATCTGGCTGGGCTTGGTATTTTGTTGGGGTTGTGGCAAACATTCAAATTACAGAAACATGAGCACATTACACAATTGTGTTTCAAACACACAGGCCAAGATTACAACGTTGCGATAAACAAACGTGACTTTCAAACAATTAATTTAGTTTTAAAAACAGTTCACGGTTAAAATGTATAAATTTTACACATCCAATATTTGCAAACATGTGCACGCGACACACTTTACAGTATATTTATTCCTGCTTTAGAAAAACAGATTTATCACAACATCGTAACCTGCCGAGGTAGGTTTAAAACACGAGTACGAACTTGATGCTTCGTTCAGAAAAATGCCACATCATGTTGACACTTGTGCCAACTTCGAATTAGTAACTGTTCCACCATCACATCTAAATATATAATAATAAGTATTCAAACAAAATCTTGTTTCAGTTATAAATGACAAATTTGAAAATCATTATTTTTGCTGTAATAAGTATTAAATATGCTAAAATTGAAACTATGTATAATTTTCCTGCTACTACAGGCGGTGCGAATCTTCCCGAAAGAGAGAGGGCGACAACCTCCGTTCCAACTAGGGTGATTTTTTAAAGGTTTGTTTTAAACGTGAACGACTATAGATGTAAATTAATATTAAAAATACGTGGGTCGTCTCATGTATGTATGTGGTATGCTGGGGTGACTTGGCATGGATCTTTGTTACAGAAGTAGTTCCATACACTTCTAAAAATATAAATATGAAATATATTTAGTTTTATTTCATATATACCATATACCATGCTTGCAAATTTTTTTTCTTCTGAAACAAATTTGAAAAAGTGGGGAGACAGGTCGTGCATGGGGATTACGGTTTTGGAGGAAAAGCAGAGGACTGGAAAATAGTCTGGTTTGTNATACAGGTCGTGCATGGGGATTACAGTTTTGGAGGAAAAGCAGAGGACTGGAAAATAGTCTGGTTTGTCAAAACGTACAGTGGAACTTCATTATTGTGTACATGTAAGTAACGAAAACGGCTATCTTAAGCAAAGGTTTTCAGGAAGTCAAAAACAATCACGCACTGTTATGAAAAGAATAAAATAATCTGTGACTTTGGATTTGATTTCAAGATATGAGTAGGAAGTATAAACCAATACAATGTATTATGTCAATAATAACGGCACCCCAGCACCCCACCTCACTTCTCTCTCTCGCATGTTTTGCTGTTGCTCTTCAAAAGTAGGCCACTGCCTGCACTCCAGCTGTAGTCATGTGTGTGCTGCTACAGGCCATCATCCGTGTGTTGGAGAAATGAAAGCACAATTATGGTGCTGTGTACAAACAACTATTTATTTATTTCATTTTAGTAAGAAAACTCTTCGCAATGGTTAAAAAAATTTATGCTGGAAAAAACTATATCCATAGTGGCAAATGCTACAATGTTCACGTTTTTGTGACGATAAGTGGAGTTGAACGGCATTGTCTGGTGTATATGTATTACTATCGAGAACACTTCTGCTTTTTGAAATAAATTTATAATCCGTTAATGAATCTATTGATTTTCACACAAAATGTCGTTGAGAATGGAATTTGTGCTTATTAAAAGTTAAGCAGCGCTCAATGTTTGAATTTTTTATCAACAACATGATGTCGTTTATGGTCTTATGATAATATAGTTTTACGAATTAAAATAAATTAAAATTTCATTAATAAATAGTGTAATTTTTTGTACAAAATGGCATTCGGAAATGGATATTGCACTCATTAAATACTCAGCTACCCACAGTTTTTAAACATTTTTATTGTAAACTACAGATTTTGACGTATAGGGTAGCATTTCATTTGCAGAACATCTGCCCAGTGAATTACGTTAATATTTAATTTAAATAGAAATGTTATTTTGCACTACAGATGGCAAAACTCTGTCTTAGAAAAAAAAACCTGTTTTCATAGCAATGTAGTAGTATTAGGGTGTTAAAATAGGTAAATTGGGATTTAATGAATGCAGCTAAATAGAGTAAAGATTTTCGGGAACCATGACATTATGTTAAATACAGGTTTTACTGTAGATTGCTGTTCCCTCCCATCTGGCATGTTGCTGTGGCAGAGATGGTGGTTTTAGCCACATGAATTTGACGTACACAAAACAAACTACAATTACTGGGGTGGAGTGGAAGAGTGGTTTTCAAGCTGGTGGTGGGGGGACAGCATGCAAGCAGTTCACATTTGAAGTTTTTTTACAGTAGTTTATGCTATTTATGGACAAGTAGCATTTTGCTTTTTAAACATCAATTACAGAAGAAAAACAACACGCTGACTTGTGCTACATAGAGACAGGGTGTTCACTGGTAAATACGCTATTGTCGTGCAATTTTACCTTGAAATATTTTGGTAGCCTGTTTTATACTGCTAAGATAAACTACAGTACATAATTTATATATGATAAGACATTAAAACAATTTAAGGAATGTGCAATTTTTAATGCGATTTTTTGTGCCTTCAAATGTAATATTGCCATGATAATTGGCATCCCTATGTACAGCTTGGTATTTAAGTGAGGTATAAACTATCCGTAGTTCTTCATGCAAGTACATTTGCTACAGCCTGTCTCATGAATGAGCACATTTTTTTTTTGCCAGTTCTGAAGACTGACGCTTGACATCTTGGTGACTGACGATGACGTCACGGTCGGACAATGTTTTAGTGTGTGTCTGAGACACTGGCGATATAACTGGGCTGACTTTATTAGCTGCTAAGCGGACCCCGGCCGGTATATAAACTGGGGCGCGTGGCTTGATGGCACAGTACAAAGTCTGGTGTGGACTTAACTGTCCTCTGCAACACTGGTTTACTCACTGCCACTGGTTTACCTGGAGTGGGCGTAGCTCCTAACTCGGCCGCTGTTGCTGCTGGTGTCAGCTGGAACTAATACCCAGTCCTTGGGTGGAGGTGGTGCTGTGGCTGGCGATGATGGTGAGAGCGCATGGTAGGCTGCTGGTCCTGCTGGGCTGGAACCACGGGTTTGATATACTCAGTGGTACATGGAGTCCCTGGCGGTCTTGNCACTTTGCACAACCCCTATCCTATGGGTGTATAGCATAAAGGGAGGTACTAAGGTCGGCCACTAGGGAAGAGCAGGTGTAAAGGATCCCTAGCTAGGTGTAAAGCCAGCCATGGCCGAGCCAACCAGAGTCATACCTGATTACTCCATCCGGCGACAGTATAGCTCGGTGGTTAGAGCGGTGGGTTTACCCTGAATGTCCGACAGCGACGTAGGTGTGGTCCAAAGAGGGGCAGACCTCCAGAACCAGTCTTATAACTCCATCCGGCGACAGTACAGCATGGTGGATGGAGCGAATTAGCTGGCTAGCCACCTTGTGGATTGAGTTCCTAGTGGTAGTGGCTCTACCGTACGTGTGCACCAGGTACCTTGCTGTACCTGATCCACAGTATGGGTGGCTGTCTAATGTGTTTGTTTGAGATGTGCATGCACCCAGTTAAGGAAGCCCGCAGTCCTACTCTAGGTTTGGAAAATGGGTTGTAATGACCCGGTCTCCTGCTTTTTCCTGGTGGGCTGATGTCTATGGGGGATAAAAGTCACAGACACATTAGAAATAAGTACTCTGAGGTTAAATAGAAACCTTTTTTATTCCAGTGAGGAATAGACACTACACATACTAACTAACAAGAAACTGTAAAGGAAGTAGACTATGAGAATACCAGGTGAAGGGGACCTGGGTCTAGACTAGAGCAGATACGGCTAGGTAGCTATAATACTAACTTAACTCAATGCTGTTGTCCAGAAGGGGGACTGGTGTCACTACGAGAAGGGTAGTGATTGTTAAAGGGGATGAAGACTTCTTCAGGGGTTGCTGATAAAGGTCTTTAAGATGTCTGGTAAGTAGCGGTGCTTCTACTGGAGGATGTTGTTACATTCATCAGACGCCAACTGATGCAACATACGAATGGCAGAGAATGGAGATGGAGATGGTGTAAGGCCATGTGTTACTGTATTCAGCTGATAAACTGTAAGGGGTAGTGATGGGTCCTCACACCAAAGAATGAGTTGGCATGGTCGGGCAGCCTCATCGACCAAAACTTGGCGATACATTTGCATAATGTTGCATGAAAAAACTAAACTGTGGAGCCTAAATCTTAGAATTACATCGATTGTTGTCATTCTGAAGTTTAGGCCCTGGGAGTAAAATTTTCATTGAGTGAAATACCTTTTGGAGGTCTGTGCGCTGCCATCAAATACAACCCTAAATTTTGTCAAAGAACTAGATGTTTTGAGCACCCCATGATGAGGGATAACACACACTGAGGCTTGTTGGCGACTATTCTGTTTGCAAGAGGGGGTATATGGCTCCATATGACCTACCAGAACATTGTCAGTCGTGAACTCTGCATACATAGTCTTCATCTCAAGCTACGAATTCAGTTTAGTTTTTAGCGAAGCTACGTATGACAATTTTGTACGAATCCCCAAGAGTTTGGGCCTGGGATTTAAAGGGAATAGATACCTTTTATCTCCCAGTATCTACTCGTGTGTTAATACCCTTGAAGTGTTTTCAACAATACTCGTCTTCAGGTGGCTTTGCATTGACCTTAGGAGGCGCTTTAGTCTCCCAGAATTGTTCGAGGATGACAGCCAACAAGTTCTCCATACCAATAAACACAGATACCAGTCCATGCTCGGTATCTGTACAGGACTCAGGTTATTCCCCCAATAACACCCATTCCAGCTTGAACTCCAATACTACAGGCATGTGTTGTCCCAACTCTAACCGTCCACTGACGTCAGCACCCAGAAGTATATCAATGGGAGCAGGTTTATTGGAGTCAATTTCTGCCAAAGGAAGGGAACCCAACTGAGCACGAATACAGGAATGAACAGACACACATGACATGTTGCTAGTAATCTTGGACACAACAAATAGTGAGAGAGAAGGTACACTGAGATTATCTTGATTATTTCTTGCTTCAAGCTGATAGCACCATGAAAAATGCCCACAATCCTTTAACTGGCTTTGTGTAAGGGCAATGAGAGGACTTCTGCAGATGCTTCAGAGATAAAAGGTGCTTGCACTGCACTGTCCAGCAAACACTGCACGACACGAGTCTTATTGTCCGCACCGTAAACCTTCACCAAGGCTGTAGATAATAGCACGGATATGGGTTTCCGAGCCGAAACACCTGTGAACGTTTTGCTTGGAAGCTGTGGGGGTTCCAAGGTTTTGTCTTGGGGAATCGACGATACAGTGGACGTATCTATGTGGAGCGGGGTATGATTGTTTTGCTGACACTGATAACACGTGCGAGTAGAGAGACATGATGCTAGTCTATGTACTGTCCCAAGGCAATTGAAACACAATTTTTTGTTCCGAGCTATTTGTTGTTTGTCTGTACGTGAAGCATCAGGGAATTCAGGATACTTGTACACAGAACGAGTGGTTTGCTGACACACTGCACAAGGTCTCATATTTAGGTTTTGAACTGGTAATAAATACTGCCTTTTGATGTGAGGTGGTATGACTTGATTTTGTCAGCAATCCGGGACATGTTATTTGTACTAACCTTGTTTCCTACATCAAGAGCACTATCCATTTTTATTACTCTAGACTGAACAAAATCTATGCATTCAGAAACCTTAGGAATTGTGTCAGTGCTGTCTGTAGGAGAGTTTCCAAACTTTGTGAGCATACACACATCCAGCTTTCCCAAAACTGTGATCAGAACAGGGTTATTGTTTGAGATATCATGGCATAAGCCTTCCATAGCACGAACATTCTCATTTAAGGTTTGATGAACTGTTTGACTGATTGAAAATTTGCATAGTTGACAGAAGGCAGGTCTACAATTCTGTTTATGTATATGGTAGTGAGTTTCGTGATGTTCTGGTACTGGGATATGAGAAGTTCCCAAGCTGATGTGTAGTTTTCAGTCTTAATCTGTAGATTGCTTACCAACTGTAAAGCTTCTCCCTTGAGGCATCCCAACAAATACTGGAATTTCTCAATATCGGCTAATTGCTGATTGTCATAAATCTTTGCCTGGTACAGTTGGGAGAACATGGGCCATTCGTCTCACTGGCCTGAAAAGGATGGAAAATTATTTTGGGCAGACGTACATTTGCAGATGGGGCAGCAAGAGAAGATATGGAAGAAACTTTTACAACATAAGGGGTCAGAAATGAGGTTATAAAACATTGTGTCTGGCAACTGAGTAAACAAGGACTCGTGCTTTGCGGTAAACACATTTTCGTCCAAATTCTCCAAGGGGTCCGTTTGCAAATGTTCGTTGCACAGTGTGTTTACTGCATCTTCAAAAACGCCAAGTTGTGAACCAAACCCATTTTCTTTGTGAACAACCTTCAGCATGACTTCGGATGCCTTAATCAGTGCTTGTATCCTATAATTTATATGTTCAAGCTTACTTTATTGTAACTTGAACTTAAGCAAAACTACCTTAAACACCATAACTATGATCACAATATCAAACAAAATTGGGCCAGGATTTTATTAGAATATTGTTATCTACAAGTGAACAAAAGCTGTATTTGGGCGATGTAAAAATCTTATAAAACTCAAACACTAGTAAGTGTTCTCGGGCAGTTTTAAATGTCTCAATAAATTACAAGATTTATCGTACAAAAATTACTGTGATGTGATAAGTGTGCTCTATTGAGTTTGTCCTTTCATACTTATGGTTATATATTTTTGAATGTTTTCCACTTCAATACTAGAATGAATAACAAATTCCATTTAGTTTGAGTGAAATCATCACAGAAACAACAGATTTATGTTCTAATAATAATAATGCAGGAGTTTTTTTTGCTATAAAATTTATCTGAGAAAATGAAAATATTTTTATTACGAAATGGCAAAATTTCAATGATGAAACCAGTTCATTTTTTTTACCGTAAAAGGCGGGCCCTAATGATTGCTTTTTCGCAGCTCCGAATTCCCCTGTCACATCCCTCTTCATACTTTTTAGCACTGCCATGTGGTGTGATAAATTTGTAGAGGTCATTAAGAACCTCTCCAACACGTCTAATGCACAATAGATTTCTTCCTGCCGAGGACAATTTCAACCTCATCAGAATTAGCCTCATCACCACCGCTGGTTACTTGAATGTTCTCCTCTACAGGTACATCATCTGATTCTGGAGAACAAGTTGCCAGTTGATTATTAACTGAAGCAAAATCACTGAATGATTGTTCACAACTGTCAAATTTTGCTACAACTTTGATCCATTCAGATTCACACTCATCTGTTTCATCATTAAAGTCACTTTCACCTGTGCCTGCAGGAAATCCTGCCTTGGCAAAACTATTTGCAACAGTGCTAGGCTTTACTTGCTTTATGCCAAGCAAAGTCTGTGCATGGCCTGCAGAATGTTCCATTTCAAAGCACTTGTTTCTTTACCACAATCCATCTGTTGCATAAAGTATTGTGTCAGTTCTCTCTTATAGTCACGTTTGACCCGTGCAATGATACCCTGACATGTCATGGGTGATGTCGTAATCTGCTCTAGCCACAGCCGCGGCCCCATGCGAGAAAAGACGTAGTCACCACACACCACATCGCCTGAGGTTACAGAAGTGCTGCATTTGCCTCCTGTCAGCTCGCTTGTCGCAGAAGGCCTGCTTACCCCTTCCGGCCAGGCAGCTAAGCGGAAGCGAGCCGCCATCCCAGTTGCCTTTGCTTCACTTCGCATCTCTCTCTTCTCTTCCACGCCACTACCCCCGTGCCACCTGTGCTGGCCCTGTGGACCGGGTATATGTAGGACTCATAGTCCTCAGTTCGAGGCGCGACCTTGCTTCCTCCTCCAAGTTTTTGGAATAGATGTGAGGGAGTCGGTTGCCTACCATACAGCGCACTACTTCTTTTGTCTCTCTCTATGTGACACACACACAAAGCCTCAAGATCACTGAAATTCCCTCCCTACTTCGTTCTGCCCCCTTCACTATCCACTCCTGTCTCTTGCCCCCTCTACCCGCTACCCCTACTTCACCTGTCTCTCTCCCCACTGACCGCTTCCTTTCTCCTCCTGTCCCTCGCCTCTCCTCTCTTAGCTTGCCACACCACCGTTGTCACTCTCTCATGCTCACAAAGCAAACAGCAGATCAATAATACATTTCCTCCAGTCCCATGTGTAAACACGGTAAATTTTGGTACCGGGAAGGGCTGTTCCAACCCACGAACAACACAAGTATCTTTTCAAATGTAAACAAATGCAGCTTTATGGTAGGTTAGAAAATATTTGGACAATCTGGAATAATATTTTGAAGGAAATTAAATGTCAATATTGAAAACAGACATTTACAACAAATGGAAAACTTATGATTTTAACTTGTTGGCTATAGAAAAGTGTGAATTACCGACATGTTTACTTGGGCACAAAATTTACATCCTTTGGTGCCATTTCTTAACTTCTAACAGAGATTTCATAAACAAGAAAAAATTCCAGCCATTTGAAAAAATTATTGTACATTTCCTAATTGCTGGACATCCTGAAACAGTCTCCTGGATGTGGCATGTCAAGATGCTCAACAACCAAGTAGTTCCCTCCCGACCCTTTTCCTGCTGTAATTACGGTAACTCATCATCTTCAGCTATTCTGTACATGATAGTGATTTTTATGTTGAAGTGGACTAAATTTAGGGTAAGGGCTGTTCACAGTAAACTGAGCACTTTTGAAAACCCTGCTTAAGAGCTAATTTTATAAAAATTTTATTCTTCCCCTACATGCAAAATCAACATTGCCACTGGTCTGATCACTTTATTCATGTGTCAGTAAAGTGAAACTGTAAAATCATTATAAAAGTAAATATTTTACAAATTTCATATATTTTTACACTAATGTGCATTAAAGAAAAACAGAAGTGCCTGTAGGAGCAGCAACATTTTTCAAAGGTTAATTCCAAAGTGCTGAATTAACAGTGAACTGCCTATATTAGGAGTGCCAAGTAAAGACTTGTCCTTAATCTCCCTNTAATTCCAAAGTGCTGAATTAACAGTGAACTGCCTATATTAGGAGTGCCAAGTAAAGACTTGTCCTTAATCTCCCTCCTGTGCCCCAATTTAAAATAGCAATAAAAAAGTATTTCCTCGGAGCGAGCAGTCTGCCAAAGGAAGACTAACGTATTTACCACATTGTAAACAGACTTTTTTTTTTTATTAATTTGAATCTCCCAAAAATCACGCCTCGGCTTAGAATTGGGACAGGCAATATTACATACTGTTCCCACCAAGCTGATAAAATGGACAGTGTATATATTTACCAGTACCGTTGTAGTCCTACTACTAACATAATAAAGTGGTCCCAGTTCAGTTCATAAATATGAGTGGTTTTTGTGTCAAGTGCACCCCCTTATTCCTTTGTTGGGTCAGACCCTGTCACCTACAGTGAGCATGTGTCTCATTTCTTGTTCTTTTTTTTTTTAATAACTACTCTAAAACTAAGTGTTATATGAGAGCGCAGTAGGGACGGGAGTTAAGTGCGTCTCAGGGCTAAGCCCCATACGCCTACAAGGTAGGGAGTATCATGCAAGGAGACATGCATCACGGTAAAGAGGGATTGGGTTGCCATGGCCAGACTGTGGCCATGACAACCTCCCTAAGTGTACTTATAGCTAAACTATAGTTAGAAGAGAAAGGGAAAAACCCTTTTGACAGGAAAGAATTAAAAATAGTTTCATGCATTGTCATGTTTAACAGAAAATGCTACAGGAGACAGAGGATAGGAATCATGCTCTTTATTATGATAGGATAAAAGTGCTAGTAGAGAGGGGGCGGGAATGTCTCATTTCCCAGCTGCTGGCCACTCTTTTCTATGTTGCCCCCTTGCTCCCCTATCCCTGCCACTTCATCCTTGCTCCCAACCATCCACCAACCCCCCTCCCCTCCCTGACTGTCTGTCATCCCTCCCCTTAGCAACGCCCACATCACTGCTCCCTTCCTCATTCCTCACTCCAGCCACACCACACCAAGCTCCCTCCAGCATCTCCCACACCACACCAAGCTCCCTCCAGCATCTCCCACACCACACCAAGCTCACTCCAGCCACACCACACCAAGCTCCCTCCAGCATCTCCCACACCACACCAAGCTCCCTCCAGCATCTCCCACACCACACCAAGCTCCCTCCAGCATCTCCCACACCACACCAAGCTCCCTCCAGCATCTCCCACACCACACCAAGCTCCCTCCAGCATCTCCCACACCACACCAAGCTCCCTCCAGCATCTCCCACACCACACCAAGCTCCCTCCAGCATCTCCCACACCACACCAAGCTCCCTCCAGCATCTCCCACACCACACCAAGCTCCCTCCAGCATCTCCCACACCACACCAAGCTCCCTCCAGCATCTCCCACACCACACTAAGCTCTTTTCCACACCCCCACTATCACATCTTTTTGCCCCTTCTGCTCTTTTCCTCCCCCCTGACAAAACTAGTCATGATGTGAAAACTCTGGCAAGATCAATGACATCACGGCGTGCTCTCAGATGAGTGTGTGTGCGGGACGTTGAAAATTTAGCTTGCATTCGGTATCGTGTTGTTTAAAAGTTAGGTGTCGGCTTGCAATCAATTATACACAGTATGTGATGAAATGTAGTACATTCAAATAAACCCTGGTCGAACTATGTAACTGCTCATCTCGCATTACTGAACTTGTGATATTGAGAGCAACAAAAAATTATCATATCATTAGTGGTTATCAGACATGCAGCAACAAAACCCAGATAATGTGATATGAAAAACGTGTTAACACACTTATGTAGCTTTCTAAAATAAATAATCAGTCCGAGACTCACAAATTCTTATGAAGCAACCATGTAGCATTCATAAAAATTATATATTATATAAATTCAGCACAATGAAATATAATGAAAAATAGTAATTTATTAAATCTCTGGAAGCAATTTTTTTTTAAATTACTAAACGATTAAAAAATTCAAATTAATTTGGGAACTGCATTGAGCATTGTCCTAGCAGAATTCAACTCAAAAATTGTAAATTAATTTCCTGTGTGTAAGAAATCATTCTTGCTAGTATGAATAATGTATTGGAATTGGCCATATTCGAGATGGCTTTTGAGATGTTTCCTCTTATGCTGAAAAATTTGCAAGACGAACCTTCATATCTAGAGAATATGCAATTGACTACCTCATGTAAAGTTTTATCACAATACAACCTTAAATATCTGTTGTGCAGTTCACACGTTGGGAAGTTATACCCATCTGTAGTTTCTGCAGTACGAAAATTCCTTTTAATAACCACACACATAAATGTCTTTCTATATATTTGATTACTATAAACAACTGTGAAAACAAAACCTGTAGTGCTTAGCGACACAAACTAGAAAAAAGAAAATTGCAAATGAAGGAAAATGATAATGCAAAGCAATATAAATGAGAATGAAATCTGTTGAAGGGGATTAAAACCACGCAACCCCTGAGGTATTAATTAAAATTTATGGCAATTGTGAACAAATATGATTGATTATAACATTACATTATAGCATTTATACACAATAAATAAATGGAAAGCTTTTATTAACAGTAATGTACAAATATAATACCAATATATTATGCAGCTTTAAAGATACATATGGAATGTTTATGGTATATACATTATGCGCATTATACATAATTTTTTATATAATATAAATAACACATGCACAGATACGATGATACAAGTGTCAACTGTGGTACCCACTCACTGATGTGCATCAGCAGTTCAGAGATATATACAATACTGAAGCATCTGTCGCAGCAATCAACAATCTATGCCCTTGCCCAGGCCCATCCAGCGGTCTGGCACAGGCAGGAAGTACTTGTGCATGGCTGCGATAAATCTTGCCCGGTACAGCTCTGGGGACACCACTGTTGGCTGCTTGCCCTGTCCNAGTACTTGTGCATGGCTGCGATAAATCTTGCCCGGTACAGCTCTGGGGACACCACTGTTGGCTGCTTGCCCTGTCCACCCAGGATACCGGACGACTTAACCATCGTCTCCAGCTTCTTGTCCCATGTGAATGTCCTAATGTAATCTGAAATCAACAGCACACACACACTCTCAAATACCTATCATTTATTGAAAGGAAACATGTTATGTCTTTACTTAGAGACAGTGTTTACTAATTTAAAAAAAAAAACACACACACCCTATCCCTTTTTTCCCTCCTATCTACTATCTATCTCTCTCTTCCCCCCTATCTATCTCTTTACCCCCTCTTATCTATCTCTATCTTGNTTCCCTCCTATCTACTATCTATCTCTCTCTTCCCCCCTATCTATCTCTTTACCCCCTCTTATCTATCTCTATCTTGCTACACACATGCATGTGCACACACACAACCACCCCCTACATCTCTTCCCCTCTTCTTCATGATAAAATTAGCACTACAGAAATAGGGTGGCCATTATATTTGCAACATAGGCCATTCTGCTACCTAGGGGAGTGCGCCGCTGCTTGTAAGGCTGTGCTGGGCTATCAGTAGCACAAGTAACAAGTACCTATATGTACAACCAGAAGAAATATTNCGCTGCTTGTAAGGCTGTGCTGGGCTATCAGTAGCACAAGTAACAAGTACCTATATGTACAACCAGAAGAAATATTTAAAAAAAAAAAAAAAGAGTGCTTTTTCCTTTGAAAATAAACGGTGCGACCACTATGTCAATAAGTGGCTGGATTCTTGGGGGAGGATCATAGCATCTAATTTCAATGTTAACGTCACTTGTATTTCCAATTGGCACTCAATGTCCATTCCTTGTACTAGTGTAAAATTCAAAATTCTCTGTTAATGCGCACAAAAAATAAGTAGAAGTGAAATGCTTGCTTTACAAGCATGGTATCTATTGTGCTCTTCTCTCCTATTCAGATGTTGCTCTGTACAGCCAGTGAGACCTTACTTGCTTCCTTTACATGCATAGCTATCTCTCTGTCTGTCTGTCTGTAATATATATATATATATATAAAACTTTAATTTTGTTATACAATAGCTTTTCCTCTTGTCATCATGTACGGGGAGGAAGGATAGTGCACGGCTGAGAGAAAGAGAGGACACCATGCTGGTTGCTAGGTAAACTATGACGAGCTTAACATATTTCACACACAGTTTTTAGAGGTTTGCTTAAACAACCAGCTTGAAAAAAAATTGTTGCGTGAAACCTTAAGTAACAATAAAAGCAGATAGTTTTATTATTTTTTTATATATTGCCAGGTTGACTGAAAATTTTTTGTGGATATAGTTTTTCAGTAGGTTTGTCACTGTATTTAANTTTAATTTTGTTATACAATAGCTTTTCCTCTTGTCATCATGTACGGGGAGGAAGGATAGTGCACGGCTGAGAGAAAGAGAGGACACCATGCTGGTTGCTAGGTAAACTATGACGAGCTTAACATATTTCACACACAGTTTTTAGAGGTTTGCTTAAACAACCAGCTTGGAAAAAATTGTTGCGTGAAACCTTAAGTAACAATAAAAGCAGATAGTTTTATTATTTTTTTTATATATTGCCAGGTTGACTGAAAATTTTTTGTGGATATAGTTTTTCAGTAGGTTTGTCACTGTATTTAATTCCAGCTGTTATTATTGGTGCAGGTAAAGAGCAGTTTTACTTGCACTACATTGCGTCTGCAAATGTCAGGTTGTCATATTTAATTGTCCACCTTTTTCATCATGCCTACACCACTCTCCCAATGTAAACAACCTGTTTTAAAATTCCATTTATCTTTGTGTGCTGTTTTGACAAATATGAAATAAATGTAGTTGGTTTAAAAATGTAAAAAATCATTTATCTTTTACACTATATAGACTATGACACTGTAGCTAACCAAATTACTGTGTATGATTAGTGTGTCTGCAATTACAGCAGAACCTCGATTTAACAAAATTTCACAGTTATTGAAAATCTTTTCTCTATTTTGCTNTTTTTTAAAATTCTATTTATCTTTGTGTGCTGTTTTGACAAATATAAAATAAATGTAGTTGGTTTAAAAATGTAAAAAATCATTGGTTTAAAAGTGTAAAAAATCATTTATCTTTTACACTATATAGACTATGACACTGTAGCTAACCAAATTACTGTGTATGATTAGTGTGTCTGCAATTACAGCAGAACCTCGATTTAACAAAATTTCACAGTTATTGAAAATCTTTTCTCTATTTTGCTAATTTGTTAAATTTAAATTTACCTATTATAATTCGACACCAACAAGTTGTTATACAAACAAGTTTTTTTTCAAGTTAAGACAGTTTTTTTATCATCAATGGTGCAAAATAACACTTTTATTTAAATTAAATACCAGAATAATTTACTAGGCAATGTTCTGCAAATTAAATGGTACGCAACAAGACCATTAACGATCTGTAGTTTNTATTTAAATTTACCTATTATAATTCAACACCAACAAGTTGTTATACAAACAAGTTTTTTTTCAAGTTAAGACAGTTTTTTTTATCATCAATGGTGCAAAATAACACTCTTATTTAAATTAAATACCAGAATAATTTACTAGGCAATGTTCTGCAAATTAAATGGTACGCAACAAGACCATTAACGATCTGTAGTTTAAACTCTGTGCGCCGCCTACCTTTTAACAAGTGTGAAATCTATTTCCGAAAACGGTTTTGTACCAAATTTGGATGATTTATTAACTAAATTTTGATTTATTTACAGTGGAACCACTAACTATACAATTTCATGGAACCGACATAAAAATTATATGGATGCGGACATTCTGTAGATGTGGACTAGAAATATTAGTCAACAAAAAAAAATTCAACCTCATTAAATTTTACGCTGAACACATTGATAGGCCTATGTTAGGTATTTGTCAAGTTTAACTAAAAGAAAACAATGCAAATAGGATTATTAAAGAAAACGTTCATAAAACAGTAGAACCCTGTTGTAAAAAACAAATAAACAATACACTCTAATTTATTCTGGTACGCGCGTGCATGCACGCACGCACACACGCACGCACGCATGCACGCACGCACACACACACACTCTCTCTCTCTCAAACTTAATAAAAAACTGTATTTAAACACTTCTTTTGAAACCATGTGCACAGAAAATAGCTGCAAATGTAGTGGAAGTATTATCCATAGAGCAAATAACAACAGTCGCAGTTACTAGCTAAGAAATAAAAATGTCTTGAATATTGTGATTGATAAAGTGCAATGTATAGGGTTTCCTTAATTTTGCGTTGCTGTTTTAACTTGCCGGCCATATTTATTAGTGTTACATTTATATATATATATATATATGCATTCATAATTTTCATAGGAAAATATTTAAGTGAACAACTTGCGAGTGTTGTTGGCAACGTCGCATCGCAAATCAATATCTCGAAAATATGGCACCGCTCTTTCTCGTGGTTGCTGGTTGTTCGTTACCAACATGGCTGCCACAATAAACATTGCAATTGCTTACTGAACGTCTAATAAAACTTTTACAGTACATATTTCATACATATATGTACTGTATATTTCCATTTTTTTTTAATAAGTATTTTGTGCGCTCTAAATACATGATGTGTAGTCTGAGGCGTCTATTGTTATTATTTATTATATTTGTTACAAAGTATGAGTCAAGTGTGACATTGCGATGAAATCAACAACAGGTTATTTCGGAAATGGTAAAGAACAATAGGACTAAACGCAGGGCAGTGAGACGTAAGCGAAAACAATGTGTGTTGAAAATTAATTTTATTTGTGTTATCTGTTAGTATTACTTGTGCATGTGTACATAATGCACTGTATACCGACTTTGTATGCCATGGTGAGTATAGTTGATACTTATACTTTTGTGTTAATACTTGATTGTTAAATGATCGGAGCATGTCATTTTCAACAATGCTACAAAAATTTTTGTTAATCAATGGGGTAAAAATTAAATTTTGAAGTTTAGCAAAATCTGACTTTTTTTAACATTTATTTTGTTGGGACCACAGAAACTTTCTGTGGACACTGGTTTTTGACCCATCCATGTTCGATGAATAGAGATTCCACTGTAAATAGTATGAAAGTATTCTAAACAAACACGTAAGTCCATAAACAACCTCACGTTAACAAGAAAAAAGTTCAAACATTGTGCGCAGCTTACTTACACAAATTTATTTCAATACGCTGAAGTCTTTCAGATAGAAATATACATCCCACAAGGCCATGGACCTCATTTTACTGCCACAAAAACTTAAACATTGTGGCACGTAATATGGAATTATTTTTTGCCAGTGCGAAGGCTGCCTTTCTCACTAAAATTAAATAAATAAATAAACAAACAAACAATTGTTTGAACACTGCACCACCCTCATGCCTTCATTTATCCAACACACTGACTGTGGCCGTAGCGGCACACGAGCTTGTGATTATTCTGCCATTTATTATATAGTCCTCCTCATACATCAGTGCAACTTATGTTACGACCGACGGTTATTCACATTCTTAAATAAATGGTGGCTCTAGCTACGCCTGAGATACAATTTATGATTTTCAATTATCTGCTAACCCAGGCGGACAAGGCCAGAGAACTGTATGAAGCATCTAGGGAAGATGCATCGAAGGTGGAAGACTTCAAGCTGGTCTTCGAAGAGGTTATGTCGAAGAGAAACTACTGGCAAATTTTTTCGCCATTTGCGCCCAGCCACCTCAAGAAGACCCGAGTGTATTAGATGAGAGCAAAGAACAGTTTGCAACATACAAAACAGTTTTCCGTGATCTAAATAAGTTTAAAAAAAACTAACTAACTTGTGACTACACGACTTGCAGCGATAGTTCGCAAAGGTTAAGAATCCTGACAGTAGTGCTACCACCTCTACCATTGCCGGTATTCAGTGGCAATAAAGCTGAGTGGACAGGCTTCGTAGAGTTATTTAATTAAATCATCGACCACAAGCTCCGCACCTTACCCAAGTTCAGAAATGTTATTACTTGTTGGGTTGTTTACAGGGGAAGGCCAGAGAGTTGGTACACAATATACCGGTTACCGAAAGCAATTATTAGGTAATTCTGAAAATATTAGAGAAGAGGTTCAAGATATTGAGACTCACAGCAACCCTACACGTCCAGAAGATTTTGCATCTACAAAAGATTGATAGTCGAAACAAAGGTGGATTAACCAAGTTTGTAACTGCAGTGGAAGAGAATTTGAGTGTGCTGGAGGCTCAGAAATTTCCAGTAGCTTACTGGAATTACCTACTTCTAAATATCATATTCCAAACTACAAGTTTTTGGAACGGAAGGCTAGAGCTGTAGAGCACATACAGCTTGCTGTTGACGATCAACCTCCTGTTTGCAACACCTGTAAGAGCCCACTCTCTCAGAGGAAGTTTTCCCCCGGGAATATATTTTGGTTGCTCAGCTATGGAAACAATAACCAGTCCAGATGATTCGAAGACCACCCTTCTTTCTGTGCATAACAATACAGGTAAGCAGATGTGTTCTGTTTGTGGTGCAACTCATGCTCTACATAGATACCAGACATTTAATTCAAAGTGCGAGCTAACCTACAAGTTGTTTTTTAACTGCCTGCGAGCAGGTCATGCAGCAGTAAATGGTCATTCAAAGTTTTGCTGTCAGCAGTGCCAATGCACTTATCACACATTGATTCACTTGTCACGAGATACATGTTATAAGACAGACCAAGATACTACAGACACTGCTGGTCAGGAAGATCGCAATAGTAGCACTGTTGCAATGTGTTCATCGTGTTTATCAGAGGATGGTCCTCTAACTACTGTTTTGCTTAGGACTGCTTGCATCAATGTGAAAGACGGTAATGGCAGATACCAAGTTGTGTGTGCATTATTGGATAGTGCGTCCCAGTTATAATTTATAACCGAAATGTGTGTATCTGCAGTGCTGAACTCTCTACCACTATGTGCCTTGTCGGAGGATCCTCGAGAGTACAGTGTTCTCACTCTAGGGCATTTCCTAGTGAGTAATGCTTTGGTAGCTCTACCAGATCACGACTTGTCAGACCTTCCGCAGAACCATCTTGACAGGTGGGAGCTAATGACTCAGTTTCAGCAGTGGAGGAGGAGTATCTACACAGACTCCAGCAGAGAAACAAGTGGACCTCTCCTCAGCCCCGCATTCAAGTGAACCAGTTGGTGCTTTTGAAAGAGCGGAACTTGCCTCCACTGAAGTGGAAGACAGCACGTGTGACTGAAGTCCACCCTGGGTAGGAAGGGATAGAGCGTGTTGTGTCATTAAGAACACCTCACGGCAACTTCACCAGACCAGTCACAAAAATCTGCCCTTCTGCCCTTTCCCTGAAGAATAAACACGTATTGTGTGATACTTCAGATTGACACACTTTTGTTTGTTCAATACATACATATATACATACATATATACAAACATATATACATACATACACATATACATATACATACACATATACATACATATATATACATACATATACATACATACATATACATATATATACATATACATATATATACATATATATACATATATATACATATATATACATATATATATATATATATATATATACATATACACACACACATACATATATGTGGTGGTATTCTCAATATGTAACTTGTGCTGTTGTGCTGAGNATATACATACAAACATATATACATACATACATATATACATACACATATACATACATATATATACATACACATATACATACACATATACATACATATACATACATATACATATATATACATATATATACATATATATACATATACATATATATACATATACATATATATACATATATATACATATACATATATATACATATACATATATATACATATATATACATATACACACACACATACATATATGTGGTGGTATTCTCAATATGTAACTTGTGCTGTTGTGCTGAGACAAGTGTTAACTACTTTGTTTGCCACGAGAGGGCAGTAGTGTGGCAAGATGGTGCGAATGGAGGTCGAGCGCGACTGTTTGTCCTAAACAGCACTATTGAAAAACGTATCAAACACTGCACACAAAGTCATGGCGTGGTCACAAGATAAAAGGTTCTCATAAGAGTGGAAGGCAGGGGTGAAGAACAAAGGAGCCCTTTGTGACGTCATGTGTCGCTCAAAGTCTAACTCGCTAGGTGCGCACACAGTCAGCTCAACTCACCGCCGCCAAAATTTTAAAAGTATCTCAACAAATTTTTTTTTTTGTGTTTCAGCGTATGGTTTAAGGGTACACCTATTGAGAAATACCTACATTTTATTGCCATGGGCCAGTGAATGTATTTTTATTATGGTTTCATTGCAATTTATTCCATTTTAGCAATGATATTTTATTCTTTTAATATATTCTTGGGATTTTTTGATGGTTCCTGAAATTTATTACTTTAGAATGCTGTTTTAGTTACGTAAATGTTCGTTACATCGGGACTCGTCTGTACTTTGTTACAACAGAAATCGTGGCCAATGAATCATATGCATCCACAAAATTAATAGCTAGTCAACCTCATCATAAAAGCAGGTGAAGTTGTCTTTCACACACCTATTATTCCCACCACCAATTCCAGCCGTTCCTGGTCCAAGCCAACCAGGAGAGAGTAGTCGATAACAGACTGCGAGGACAGGAACAAGGTGTCATTGTTGATAGCCTCTGTGAGCACAGTCTTCGAGTGTGGCAGGATGTACAGCGGAGAGTCGCATGTCACTGAGAACAAGGCAGCAGTTCACTCAAGTAAAACTATACACATGGTTCATGGTTATCATTAGCATTGCGATTTTTTCATAACAAACTACAATTTCATTAAAATCTAAACTATCAATATAAAAAATTATATTTTATTTTTTTTAAAGATAATTTAAAACATTTTAATTTAAGATCGTTGCTCAAGTTAGATTCAGCTATCAAATTAATTTTTATAATTGTGAACTGAAAAAATTGGAAATTTCAACTAGATATAATCCTTACTAAACAGAATGTTCGGAAATTAAACGCCCAAACTTCAGGAGGTGATTCATTATATAAATGGATACCATATACCCTAAACAGAATATTTAAGGAGATATGAGCCTCTGAAAAGTTGGTTTTGAAAACTTATTTTTGCTGAATGCCTTGTACTTTCTGCCAGCGGTAGGGATGGTTGCGATTTATCCACAGTATATCCCACATGGTTGAATGGGACATGCCCATTTGGCAAGCTATGGAGCATGTACTAGTGGAGGGCATGTCGTTGATGTGCTGACGTATCACTTAAAGTCGAACAGTACGCACAGACCCAGGAAGGCCTGTAATAGGTATGTCTCTGTAACATGGGAAACATAAGTCACCTTTGTGCTGAGGACTTTGTAGGTGTTGTACAAGGCAAAAATACGTTTTCAAAACCCAATTTTTATAGGCTCATATTTCCTTTAATATTCTGTTTAAGTACACTGTGTCNTGCAAAAATACGTTTTCAAAACCCAATTTTTATAGGCTCATATTTCCTTTAATATTCTGTTTAAGTACACTGTGTCCTATATATTTTTGACTTATTTTTCATAAGGAATCACCTTCCGCAGTTTAGGGGTTTAATTTCTGAACATCTTGTATACAGGTTGTTCATGGTAAACTGAGCACTTTTGAGAGCCCTGCTTAGGATCTACTTTCCTGCCTATTTTGTATTCTTCTGTCTCATGTAAATACTAATGTTGCCATGGGCCTGAAAACTTATTCATGCGCCATCCAAACAAAACTGTGGTAATGTTAGGAATGAAAGTGTGTTACTAATATGCAAACTTATACTCTAATGGGAATAAAAAAGAAACCTAAACTTTTATAACTTTATTGGCTATATATAAATTTAAACATTACATTCACAATACATCAAATTAAAAAAAAAAAAATTCTATTTTTTAACAATTTGCTACAAACTTTACTGATAGCCTGCATGCTATAATGTATTCATGGTAACTTCAAGATTTTCTGAAGCCCTGCTAAAGATCTACTTTCAGGGAGCCGATTATGTATCCTTCCGCAGTATGTAAACAAAACATTGCCATGTGACACCTGTCAAACGTTTTGTAAACGAAAACAGAGCCATGTGGGAACTGTCAAATATTTTGTTAACAGTGTCTATGCGGGAACTACCAAAATTTATTTTTGAAGAGAAACAATGCCATGTAATCTTAACTGTCATATACTTTAATAAAATTCTCCAAATGTCTAAAAAATGCTAATCAATTTAGCAAAATATTGTAATACATACAAAAAGGTAGATTGAAGTATATATCGGAACTGTTAATTATATAATTTAATTAAAGTTTACTTATTGTATTAAGATTTATTTACATATTTGGTGTAAGGAAAAAGTTAAATTTTACATAATAAACTTTTGGAAGTAGCACTCAGGTTAAAGATTTCACTGTGATAAATGGTACCGTATTTTATCGCATATAAGTCGCACATTTTATTTAAAAAATTTTTATTGAAAACTCGGGGTCCGACTTATAAGTGAGAAAAATTCCTCCAGCCCCGCACTAACGTTTCATTTACTACGAATTCACGGCCCGCGGCTCGATTTCCAAACTCTTCAGCGAACAAAATCACTTTCATTTTGAAACCTGCGGTGTAGGTACATCTCTGTTCCATCAAGAACTGTCGCGCTTCTTCACTGCAACATAAAAACAACACTATGCGGCGGAAAGACGAGTCACGGCTGACATTTGTTACTCAAGAACCAACGCTAATGTGCTGCTATCTCTTACGCTCCACAAAAAGCTTTCGAAAATAATTGATTACCAGTTATTGACCA
>NQII01001893.1:276737-287844 GCA_002778355.1 Clitarchus hookeri | reverse complement strand
TTTATTTTAAACTTCCAAAGATAAACTGCGGAAATAACAACGCTAATACTAAAATTACATCTTAACCTAGAATTATCTTATAAGTAGAAAGAATGTGTTACGTTAGTTTTATAACCACAATTCAGCGTCTCCAATATCCAATATGGCGTGGTTATACTTCTGAAAAAAACGTGCCCAAACGGACAAGATGGAGTGTATGAGTCCGCTGGACAGACACTGAAATTTATTTAATTTCAATTAATAACAGTGAAATCTTTACCCATGAGTGCTACGTAAAAATGTAAATATATAGTTTAGCAATATTAACTTTACAATTACGGCATTAAATTTATACATATTAATATTTAACCTACGAACTATTTCTTTTCAGCTATAACCAACATGTCCCTTCAAAATCCGTTGTTAATTCGTACGGACTTTTAATAAATTATTATAATTTATTGAAAAAATATACTTAAAACTTAAAACAAGCAATTTATATAGTGCTTCAGTGCTAAAAGCAAGACAAAACCTTTTTCCATATACAATAATTTTTATAACTAATTGAACATGTAACTCCTAGGGTGGATTTTCAAAGGTTCTTTTCAAAAGTATCGAAGATACCGTGAATGGATTATAGTGTGTAGTTGTGGGCAGTGAGCTTTTTTCAAAGGTTTGTTTCAAAAGTGTTCATGTTACAGTGAACAACCTTTAACGTTCATAAAGTTAGCTGATAGTTAACTGAACCATGCTTCACAGAGCTTTGGCCTCTGGGACAGATAATATACCTTATCAACTTGATTGTCCTTCAGCTAACCCACTAAAAAATGTTTACCGTACAGCAGCGATGAAAATTTGTTCTTGGCNATGTAACTCCTAGGGTGATTTTTCAAAGGTTCTTTTCAAAAGTATCGAAGATACCGTGAATGGATTATAGTGTGTAGTTGTGGGCAGTGAGCTTTTTTCAAAGGTTTGTTTCAAAAGTGTTCATGTTACAGTGAACAACCTTTAACGTTCATAAAGTTAGCTGATATTTAACTGAACCATGCTTTACAGAGCTTTGGCCTCTGGGACAGATAATATACTTANAAAGTTAGCTGATATTTAACTGAACCATGCTTTACAGAGCTTTGGCCTCTGGGACAGATAATATACTTAATCAACTTGATTGTCCTTCAGCTAACCCACTAAAAAATGTTTACCGTACAGCAGCGATGAAAATTTGTTCTTGGCTTCTGTACTCCTTAGCTACTGTAATCTGATCCACACTGAGTCCGACCCATACTGGAGAGGTGCAAAGTGAACCTCAGTGGGGACCATTCTGGTCGCATCTTCACCAGTGTAGAGCACAGACCTATCCTACACACGCATCAAGCTGTGTGAAGGGGTGCAGTAACATTTCTTTGAAATAATACAGTATAACCGTCTTCAGTAGTTTCCCACACGGAAATTACCTGCTTAATAAGTTCATACCTTATCCATAAAAACATGATAATTTAACCCTTAAATAAGTTTTACTGGTTAATAAGCATGATATTTAAAAAAATCCTTTCAGAAAAGTTGTAACAGGGTTTTACTACACTAAAACCTCAATAACTGGAAATGCTCAGGGCAGAAATGGTTTGCTTTAAACTATTCAATTTTAAAAAAAAATTTATAAATATGTTATTGGTTAGGGAAAATCTTAAGTTTCCTTTGAAAACAGTGTTAACATTGCACAAGTTCAAGAATATTAGTATTTGTACTATTTACTCACATGCCACTTGCATTTTTTTTTTCTTTCAAAAATTTAAAAAATAAGGCCTTTTACAGCATTGGTGATATGTGGGTCAGACACAAATTGGGTCATTTACACACACAGTGATGAATTGGGGTGGTTGCTATCAGAAAGTTAAGTGCTGGCACACACACTCTCACACAATCTTATTTGTGGAATGAAAAACACTTTGAATGAAATGAAGCACACAAAAAATAACTGGTGCATCTGTGGTTACGGATGCTTCATACTAGGCATGTGCGAACATGAAAACATTTGAATACTATTTGTGAATAGTAATTTACGTATTATTCACATTCAAACTTTGAATACTTAATGTGAAAATTGTGAATAATTTATATTTTCAAGCTCGGTTATTTACTTGACTTTTTATGCCTACTCTTTTGAAGACATTCATTTAAGCTTTTATTTCATAGTCATTAGAGCTGGACCATTACTGATCATTAGATCGCAGCGAGGGTATTTATACTAGTATGTTATTGAATTACTCTTTTAGAAACGTGATAAAAACCAGAATTATAAAGAAAATCATTACACCCATTTATTTTCACTGTATCATTTATGGAAATAGGGCACGTTTCTTTATTCTTATTGTTTGCACCGAAAGAAATAGGCATGTAAAGGTTATGTTATTGCAATTGTGCACTACCAAAACAAAAACGTAATTGTATTTCTTTAATTTGCAGTCCACATAGCCCCGTATGACTAACACGTAGTATATCTTGTTCGGTAATTACGAGGAAATTATAGAGTTTTATTACTGCAAACACATTCAAAAGTTTACAATTTCCATACAGGACCCAGCTAATGCATCTTGTTGGACCGCAACCTGCTTTGCACCATGGCACCGCACTCACAGCCTTCGGCCGCAGGAGGGGAAATGAGCCGCCGCCTTCGGCAATCTCTGCCACCCCTCTCCCTGCAACCTCTCTGCTACCACCACACCTCCTGTGCTCTAGGTATATATAAGGCCTGCAGCCGGTAGTTCGAAGCTGTCTCCCACAGCTCAGTTGTAGGACGTTACTCTGCCTGAATGTGCATAGATTCTACAACCACCAGCTGTTGCATGCTACACAGTAGTAGGATGCTACGCAGCCCCACCGTATATTGACTTCTTCAGCCATCGCTGACTCAGCACCACTTTAAGGTTTGCTCACCGCTAGCTTATTGCCATTCATAATTCTAGATCGTCACACTGCCCGCCAGGGCACGAAAGCCTTCTGCACTAAGAGTCATGAGTCAGAGTACCGCATGACTGGGGTCACCCTCACCCCTTGTGCCTATGAGTCTAGGCATCACTCTGGTTGGCATCCTAGGATCGGCTCTTCAGGTCTTAGTCAGAGTACAGACTGGTTTATGTGCGTTTACTGTTCAGGCAATAAACAGACATAAATCTAACTTAGTTCAGTTGTCACTCGCAGCTCACTATTCTACTCAACCTGCTCCTGCTTCATCCACAGAACCTCTAACATTCTTGCAGGAGTAGTCACGAGCCACAACCTCTGTTCCCACCTCACCTTCAGGGAGAACCATCTCTCCGTGATGCTTGGATCTATGGCAACGTCCCACCTTTCTGAGTAAATTGAGAGCGGTATCATTTCCTTGGATATTGCCACCTTCTGTAAGTGCTTGGATCTGCCGGTGACATCCCGCCCACCAAGTTACTTGCACAATACCAACAAACAGACACACCCCTGTTAGGGAGCTGTCTCTTCTTGATGCTTAGATCTATGGCGACGTCCTTCCTGAGTAACGCAACATCTGCTGCTGACATCTGTCAAGTGCTTGGGTTTGCTGGCGACGTCCCGCCCTGTACGTGCTGGAGACCAGTAGTTCATGCCTATCTGTCCAATCCACCGGTTTGCCCATACTTCCTCTCAGTCCGTGGCTAGCNCTATTACCCCCTTATGCCTTGCCACAGGGCTGGGCGAGATAAAGCCCTGGTTGGAGGCCTGGAGAGTGGTAAAAAGGGTGCTAGTCGAGTCTACACGTGGAAGGAGAGAAAACCACTCTGCAGAGGGTAACATCTCCAGCTCAACCGGAGGGAACACGAGCCTGCTCTGACACGTCCCACGTTGTATCTCACCATTACCTCCCACACCAACTAAGAAGCCCGTAGTTCCAAGTCAGGCCTCAGCCACAGATATGGTGGCCTGAACTTGTTACCTAGTTACACAAGACCTAGTGTTCAACGCCAACTGATTTGAGGTTCCAAAACCTGCCAGCTCCACCCCCAATAGAAACACCCCGTGAAGTTGACAATGCCTGCTTCCCAGCCATCTGAGGGAGGGGATGGGAGAAGCACTGATGCCGGCCAACACTAGAAGCACCCATCAGGTGGGGCATCACTATAACATTCATTATGGTGAACTTCTACTACATATAGCTTCTTGTGATAGTACGCAACATTACTTAGATAATACTTAGATAATAAAATCATGTCAACTTGCACTCATCTGTGTTACATGGTGCCTCAAGTTTTTACACATTTCCAACATGAATCTTGGTATAGTCAAAACATCAAAACATTCAATGTCACAATTTTAGCAAGTTAAAATTTTGTAATAGTTGGGTTACTAAGTTGTTGGTTAGCTCTGGTGTAGACTACTACATGGTATTAAATTCAGAGCTCGGAAAGAACGTGTTCACATGAGCACTTTCACTTTATTTCGTACATTTTTGTTCGAAACAAATGTGGAGNCAGAGCTCGGAAAGAACGTGTTCACATGAGCACTTTCACTTTATTTCGTACATTTTTGTTCGAAACAAATGTGGAGGGAGCATGTTCATTTTTTGTTAGTAAATGAACTAAGTTCCAAACTTTGTTCCTTTCTCTATAAACTGGAATAATANGGGAGCATGTTCATTTTTTGTTAGTAAATGAACTAAGTTCCAAACTTTGTTCCTTTCTCTATAAACTGGAATAATATTTTGTGTTCCTATTTTAGTTTAAAAAGAATAACTTGCTTACAAAATTAAACAAATTAAAAGAAACTAATGTATTTTCTCTAATGACTCAGTGGGAATACAGTCATGTTCATAATGTGAGAAAGAAACTAAATCATATTTACTTCAAATGTTTCAATTTTCAAGCAAGTTTATAAGAGTTTTCCAAAAAAAGGTTTTACTTCGAGCGAATCATTACTGTCGAGATTTGACCGTATAACAATTTTTCTTTGTTAGCTGTCAACATTTTGATAAACATACACTCAGTACTTACATCCAAATACATGCAGTTACAAACAAACCTCTTTTAACGATTATTTCCAAAAGTGATCAATCTCTTGAGAAGAAAATAAAAACCACACCTTATGTGTGACAACAAACATATCATCCAGACCAAAATGACAGTTATATTTCAAATGCTGTACTTTAACTTACTCTTTAATAGGTTTTCATCCAGAAGCACAATCTCTCCTTCCTGTTGCAAAGTCGTGTTTGCTAGCCTGTTCCGAACAGAACCCTTCAGGTCAAACTTGTGCGTCACAGTGCGGCCATAAAAAAGATTCTCCATGACTAGCAGAATTGACCTCAGAGTTGCATTTGACGTCATATTGCGGTATACCACACGATACACTCCAACAATCTTGCCCAGTAGAGTCGGCTGGTTAGAGGCATAGCATTTCTGCATATAGCTGAAGTAATTTGGAGCAAACTCGAGGAACAAGTCTTTCTCCAGCTTAGACATTTCCTTTATTATGTATCTATCATCTGAAACAGAAACATGACAGCAGGAGTCTGTGAAGAAGCATCGTGTTTCTAGCACTCGTCTATCATGAACATGAACTTGCCCTTTGTCTTGCAGAAGGTGGAGCCTGACTTGCCACCACGTGCGGCCCACTGCACGCAGCGAGCCAGTGACCTCACGTACGACTCCTCGCCGGCCAGTATTACACTCTGGCGCAGCACCGAGAACTGCTCAGCGTAGTAAACCAGGCAGTGAAACTTGGAGGTGGCATCTGAGAACTGCACCTATCAACAAACATATCACATTAAAACTTGCAAAATATAGTATTGTTCATACACCTGCTTTCACATAGGAAGTTACAGTTCTGGTTTCAATACTAAGTGGACTGGAATACATCCCTAAAAAAATTAAGTTTTACTTATCGAAACTGTTAAAGGCTGTAACAATTTCTGCCACTAGGTTACTTTGCAGGATCTCCCCATATTAGTACCATATTCTATCAATCCTTAACATGAGGACTGCCACTGTTTAATTCAAATATCTTCTTTAGGTGTGTTGGGAGAGATGATACAGTCTCATTAGGGTGTGTGTGGGTACAGTGGTAACTACATCAATGTGGTGGTGTGCATGTCGCTATGAAACAGCCTCTCTGCTGACTCGTGTTCGGCAAACACAGCATCATTCTTGACATCACAGGTGGGGTGCATGTCAAACGGCCAGCTGTGGAAAATTCTTGTTNTTCGGCAAACACAGCATCATTCTTGACATCACAGGTGGGGTGCATGTCAAACGGCCAGCTGTGGAAAATTCTTGTTCGGTATGTGTCAAGCATGTTCAGGGCAATCTGTCTCGAGGTGAACTTTGCTTGTTCACAGGAGTTCAAAGATGCAGACCAGAAACCCTCAGAGTGGTGAGAGATGGGCAGTGGAAACAGCTACCGCACAGTTGGGGTTGTTTCCAAGAAAGGCTGGGCATTTCCCCAACAATACGTCGGACAATGGTATGAAACATCTNAACAATACGTCGGACAATGGTATGAAACATCTTCATGCCATTGCTGTTGACTAATCATGGTCGCTTTCCGGCCACAAAAATTTTCTTTAAAAAGGGAACTACTTTTCCCTACTGCAAACGAATTCGGTGAGGGTAGCCAGGAATCTTGTTTGTTACAAGTAACCAAGACCGTACTTCACTAGTTTTCAAAAATAACTTCGTTTAACAGCTAAGGAGAAATAGATACTTTTACTTATGCGCAAACACAGTTTGATGATACAACTTACTAGTTGGTTGGGTATTGCATTGTAAATATTTTGAAGTTACAGCTGCATTGGCACAAAGCGTTTAAATATTATAGGCGAAAAGATTTTTCTCTTAAGAAAAGCATATGCAGAAATTGCAATTTTATATTTTGATTATTTGTTTAGATGGATTTTTCACAAAACAAATAGTTAGTGTTATGAACAAAATGACAGGAGCTACTGGGTGTTCATGAACAAATGATAATGAACACTGTTTCCACTCAATATCCTTTGCAACACATTCCAGCTGCGTGACATCCAGCAAAACGGAGTAACGGTAACTAACTGTTTTCCTTCATAGATGGCACCACAATTCGAGATGGCCGCCGGCCATGGCACTCGCAACAGTTTGCGCTAAATTTCAATTTGAATCTAAGTGCATACACTAAACTAAACAAACCTAAACACGCAGAGTGGGGTAGATAAGTACAAATGGAGCATATTTCATCAAGAAACTAATAGTCTAACATCATAGTTATCCCACTAATGGCAGTAGCAATTTGCAGGGGTGCATAGGCAATCACACTGATTAGGCTACAGGCAGTACAATGAAATTACACTTTATTTATACATTTGGGCTTAAGAAATGGGGACAGAAGTGCCTGTTCGATGTGTCTGTTCAAACTGTCACCAACCGTCAGCCAAACATAGAGTGCAGCGCTGAAGCATGTTGCGATGCACATGTGCAAAGGTTTCCGGTGTAACGAGCTCATCCCTCGTGTCAAGTGGTGTGGCATACACCATCGATTTAGTGTGGCCCCACAGCCAGAAGTCGGGTGGTGTGATGTCAAGTAAGCGTGGTGGCCATGCTACGGGGCCTCCTCTACCTACCCACCGGTTCGGGAATGCATGTCTAGGTGCCACGAACTGCAATGGCGAAATGAGGTGGGGCCCCGTCCTGCTGAAACCACATCGCCTCACGAGCACCTAAAGGAAGTTCCTCAAAGTATTCCGGTAACACGTCTTGCAGGAACTGTAGATATCCAGCATCTCCAAGACTGCGACCGTGAGGTACTGAGCGGTGTTATAAGGCAGGCAGACCTGCACACAGGCTGGTTATGCCACATACACAAGATTGCATACCTGCCCCTGAACATTGCCACTAGCAGGTTAGCTATAGATGTTAGATTATTGGTTCCTTGATGAAATATGCTCCATTTATACTATCTACCCCACTCTGGTGTTAATTATCGTTTGTTCGCGAACATCCAGTATACTACCACTGAAAAGTTTAATGTTTGTAACATCAAACTGAAATTTAACAATTGGCATCATTGAAAGCACTAAAAATTAGGGATGGGTCGGTTCGGTTCTTCGGTTCCAATTTATACCGGTTCTTGAGGTTTGACTCGGAACCGGTTTTAGGTTAACGACAACTACTCAGTTCTCGTTTCTACATAGCAATAAATTGACTGCACAACTCTGTCCTTACAAAATAACTACCTCCTGTATAACGCTTCCTTTTCCCCAAAAATAAAGGAAAAAAATTCTGGGGTGTGCGCCATACGTGAAAAAAAAAAACAAAAAAAATTAAGGAGTGGTAGTCATAAACTGTTTGGGGATGGGTGATGTTTAGAGGGAAGTGTAGTGGAAGAGTCTCCCTCGCTCTTACATCACTCCTCTCCCTTCTCTGTCTTTATCACTCAGCCCGCCCCAGTAAGCAACACTGCTAGCTGATCAATACATTTCTCTATGCCTTCGCCTTCTTTGTTTCGTTTCCACGTAAGGCAGAGAAAGAATAGCCTTGAAAAGAGGACTGGAGAAGGGAAAAAGCGATGGTTTTTTAGAGGTGTGGCATTCCAACACAGAAAAAAAAAAACACCCAGCAGGTGACAGCATAAAAGAAGCAAAAAAAAAAAAGGAAACAGGCTGCCCACTGGAGGTGTTGACATGCTTTTAATGACCATAAGTTTAAGTCAGGCCACAATGTTTTGGCTTTTAGAGCCGCTGCGAGTTATTTAGTTAAAGTTTTTTTCCAAACATATCACAATCACCACCTATTAATGTAAAAAAAAAAGAATAATTTGTTACATATTTACTAACCTTAAATAAATTTAATACAAGTTTATCTGTATACATTAAATCTTACCTTCACACTTTGTTATTGTTCTATTCTTCGGTAGGTTAAATAAAACATTTAATGAATTTTACCTGCATTGGTTGAATGAAGTTGCAAGCAAAATGCAAGTATTCAAAATAGAACCCAATACTAGAACCAATATTTAAATTGTAGAATCGGTACCGGAACCGATATTTTTTGTTATTCGACCCATCCCTACTAAAAATGTAAACCATTTTATTAGATTTTACCCATAAATGTTATTAAAATATGTTTTCCATAACTTCAGTACAGTCACAACTGAAACTGTGATTTTAAAACAAACCAAGTTCATGTTTTTCCCAAATCGGTTTTATTAAAGCAAGTTGTAGTATGAAGCGGGCCACATACAGTTACATGACAAACTCCCCAACTTTCCCTTTTGCTGCTGCGTAAAATGCCAGCTGAATATCGTAGGGATTTCAAGAGAATCCCAAGTCCAGGACTTGGAAGATTCATAAAGTCACCATCTACATCCTGCTTGCATGTGTACGTTGCCTTTTGACCAATGTTGCGGCTGTGTTTGTGCGTTTATTTATACATAAGTTTGTTCGCAATCCCAATATTCNCGTTGCCTTTTGACCAATGTTGCGGCTGTGTTTGTGCGTTTATTTATACATAAGTTTGTTCGCAATCCCAATATTCCCAACGGAAAAATAAATTTTAATACTATACAAAATAGTGTGCGATAATAAATATATTATTTTGATAGTTATGTTACATTTGTATAAAAGATAACTGATTTTATGTGAAAGCTTTCTGTGGAATGTATAGGGATGGTAGTACATGCAAGCGGTATTCTTTGAAACTGAATACTAGTCTCATATTTTGTCTATTGATAGTACATACTGTGCTAAAATGGCTGACTACAAAAGTGAAGTTGATGAATATAGTATATTAAAAGCTNTTCGGCAAACACAGCATCATTCTTGACATCACAGGTGGGGTGCATGTCAAACGGCCAGCTGTGGAAAATTCTTGTTTGGTATGTGTCAAGCATGTTCAGGGCAATCTGTCTGGAGGTGAACTTTGCTTGTTCACAGGAGTTCAAAGATGCCGACCAGAAACCCTCAGAGTGGTGAGAGATGGGCAGTGGAAACAGCTACCGCACAGTTGGGGTTGTTTCCAAGAAAGGCTGGGCATTTCCCCAACAATACGTCGGACAATGGTATGCAACATCTGCACGCCATTGCTGTAGACTAATCACGGTCGCTTTCTGGCCATCAAAATTTTCTTTAAAAAGGGAACTACTTTTCCCTACTGCTATTGTATCCACATGCAAACGAATTTGGTGAGGGTAGCCAGGAATCTTGTTTGTAACAAGTAACCAAGACCGTACTTCACTTGTTTTAAAAAATAACTTCATTTAACAGCTAATGAGAAATACATTCTTTTACTTATGTGCAAACCAAGTTTGATGACATAACTTACTATAGTCGGTTCATGACTGGAAGAAACTTTTGAAAATCAACCTTTGAAAAAACACCCTAGCCGTTAGCTACATGCATATAACATTACAAACAGCGGCGAGCGCGGATACAGTTATGCCGTTAGGTTGCCAGCACAAAGAGAGGAAATAGTTCTAAAGTTTTAACGTAATTGTTAATTTATCGCTTACAAATGGGTTTCGAAAAGACTTGTATCTTATTATGCCAATTATTAATGACGTGATGCTAACGTACTTTGATTTCAATGTTTCTTGCATACTCACAAGATCACGCTCAAGGTGAAAGTAGAGCGGCCATTTGTTTACAAACCTTCGTTCCGTGTGTTGTTGGCGAGATGTGGTCGACACACGTGCCAGAGAATTGGTGCGATTATCTTGTTTAACCAATAATAATTCATTTACTGGTTTTTTTTTTTTTTTTACTAATATCCTCTCTTTATTATTTCTCGTTGTGCCGATTTCTTTCGTTTCTGATACCTGTATAAGAGATTACTCGTAGTGCGTTCTCACGTGTTTAATATTTTTTAAATTTATTTCAGGTTTGCTTAAAATTTTATTTATTGTATTTTACGTTATATGTTGCGGTAGTTTTTGAATGGAGTCATGAGTTCTAGCATGGTGAATAAAAGACAAGTCACCAACGCCAACAGGACATCATTAACCTCACCGAATCGTTGTATTCTCTAATTAGGCGAGGGGAAATGAAACCCTGCAATGTCGTGGAAAGAGCAGCAGAAATATTGAAACGCTTCAGATCCACAGTTCTAAGGTATGTGAAAATATATGTAGTATTAACCATTGCGTTTGCAAGTAGAGTATG
>NQII01001893.1:249445-276504 GCA_002778355.1 Clitarchus hookeri | reverse complement strand
TGGAATATCCATTAATAATATATACATTACTTTTATGATGGGTACGTGCATGTACGAACACATGTACACACACACAGTGGAATGTAAACATTGCATGTAAATATTGCCATGTGACTGCCACATGGCAATGTTTGTTTACCCTTTGGCAGAAGGATACGAAATGGGCTTGAAAGTAGATCTTTAGCAGGGCTTCAAGAAAGTCTCTTCCAGTCATGAACCGACTATAGTTGGGTATTGCATTGTAAATATTTTGAAGTTACAGATGCATTGGCACAAAGCATTTAAATATTTTAGGCGAAAACCTTTTTCTCCTAAGAAAAGCATATGCAGAAATTGCAATTTTATATTTTAATTATTTGTTTAGATGGATTTTTCACAAAACTAATAGTGAGTGTTATGAACTAAATGACAGGAGCTACTGGGTGTTCATGAACAAATGATAATGAACACTGTTTCTACACAATATCCTTTGTAACACATTCCAGCTGCGTGACATCCAGCAAAACTGAGTAACGGTAACTAACTGTTTTCCTTCATAGATGGCACCACAATTCGAGATGGCCGCCAGCCATGGCACTCGCAACAGTTTGCGCTAAATTTCAATTTGAATCTAAGTGCATACACTAAACGACACAAACCTAAACACACAGAGTGGGGTAGATAAGTACAAATGGAGCATATTTCATCACGAAACTAATAGTCTAACATCATAGTTAACCCACTAATGGCAGTAGTGATTTGCAGGGACGCATAGGCAATCACACCGATTAGGCTACAGGCAGTATAATAAAATTACATCTTATTTATACATTTGGGCTTAAGACATGGGGACAGAAGTGCCTGTTCGATGTGTCTGTTCAAACTGTCCACCACCGTCAGCCACACATACAGTGCAGCGCTGAAGCATGTTGCGATGCACATGTGCAAAGGTTTCCGGTGTAATGAGCTCATCCCTCGTGTCAAGTGGTGTAGCCCCACAGCCAGAAGTCGGGTGGTGTGATGTCAAGTGAGCGTGGTGGCCATGCTACGGGGCCTCCTCTACCTACCCACCGGTTCGGGAATGCATGTCTAGGTGCCACGAACTGCAATGGCGAAATGAGGTGGGGCCCCGTCCTGCTGAAACCACATCGCCTCACGAGCATCTAAAGGAAGTTCCTCAAAGTATTCCGGTAACACGTCTTGCAGGAACTGTAGATATCCAGCATCTCCAAGACTGCGACCGTGAGGTACTGAGCGGTGTTATAAGGCAGGCAGACCTACACACAGGCTGGTTATGCCACATACACAAGATTGCATACCTGCCTCTGAACATTGCCAATAGCAGGTTAGCTATAGATGTTAGATTATTGGTTCCTTGATGAAATATGCTCCATTTATACTATCTACCCCACTCTGGTGTTAATTATCGTTTGTTCGTGAATGTCCAGTACACTACAGCTGAAAAGTTTAATGTTTGTAACATCAAACTGAAATTTAACAATTGGCATCATTGAAAGCACTAAAAATTAAGGATGGGTCGGTTCGGTTCTTCGGTTCCAATTTATACCGGTTCTTGAGGTTTGACTCGGAACCGGTTTTAGGTTAACGACAACTACTCAGTTCTCGTTTCTACATAGCAATAAATTTACTGCACAACTCTGTCCTTACAAAAATAACTACCTCCTGTATAGCGCTCCCTTTTCCCCAAAAATAAAGGAAAAAAATTCTGGGGTGTGCGCCATACATGAAAAAAAAAACAAAAAAAATTAAGGAGTGGTAGTCATAAACTGTTTGGGGATGGGTGATGTTTAGAGGGCAGTGTACTGGAAGAGTCTTTCTCGCTCTTACATCACTCCTCTCCCTTCTCTGTCTTTATCACTCAGCCCGCCCCAGTAAGCAACACTGCTAGCTGATTAATACATTTCTCTATGCCTTCGCCTTCTTTGTTTCGTTTCCGCGTAAGGCAGAGAATAGCCTTGAAAAGAGGACTGGAGAAGGGAAGAAGTGACGGTTTTTTAGAGGTGTGGCATTCCAACACAGAAAAAAAAAAAAAACCAGCAGGTGACAGCATAAAAGAAGCAAAAAAAAAAAGGAAGTGGGTCACCCTGTCAGGATGTAAAAGAGGCAAAAAGAAAAAGGAAACAGGCTGCCCACTGGAGGTGTTGACATGCTTTTAATGACCATAAGTATTTTCCAAACATATCACAATCACCACCTATTCTTTTTTTAAAAAAGAGGTGTTACATATTTACTAACCTTAAATAAATTTAATACAAGTTTATCTGTATACGTTAAATCTTATCTTCACACTTTGTTATTGTTCTATTCTTCGGTAGGTTAAATAAAACATTTAATGAATTTTACCTGCATTGGTTGAATGAAGTTGCAAGCAAAATGCAAGTATTCAAAATAGAACCCAATACTAGAACCAATGTTTAAATTGTAGAATCGGTACCGGAACCGATATTTTTTGTTATTCGACCCATCCCTACTAAAAATGTAAACCATTTTATTAGATTTTACCCATAAATGTTATTAAAATATGTTTTCCATCACTTCAGTACAGTCACAACTGAAACTGTGATTTTAAAACAAACCAAGTTCATGTTTTTCCCAAATCGGTTTTATTAAAGCAAGTTGTAGTATGAAGCGGGCCACATACAGTTACATGACAAACTCCCCAACTTTCCCTTTTGCTGCTGTGTAAAATGCCAGCTGAGTATCGTAGGGATTTCAAGAGAATCCCAAGTCCAGGACTTGGAAGATTCATAAAGTTGCTTGCATGTGTATGTTGCCTTTTGACCAATGTTGCGGCTGTGTTTGTGCGTTTATTTATACATAAGTTTGTTCGCAATCCCTATATTCCCAACGGAAAAATAAATTTTAATACTATACAAAATAGTGTGCGATAATAAATATATTATTTTGATAGTTATGTTACATTTGTATAAAAGATAACTGATTTTATGTGAAAGCTTTCTGTGGAATGTATAGGGATGGTAGTACATGCAAGCGGTATTCTTTGAAACTGAATACTAGTCTCATATTTTGTCTATTGATAGTACATACTGTGCTAAAATGGCTGACTACAAAAGTGAAGTTGATGAATATAGTATATTAAAAGCTAAAAGGAAAAGAAATGAGTGTTGTGTGTGTGTGTGTGTGAGAAAATCAAATAAAATAGTTAAGAAGAGAAGGTTAAGAGTATATAAATGCAAGTGATAAGAAGCTAGAGGCCCATAAAACTGGGAGTTCTTGCAGGTATGTAAACATTCCATACATTACCTTAAATATTGAATTTCACAGAATCAAATAATTGTGTTCTCTAACAAACTGTATTAAACAGTATAAATTTTGTGTCTGGAATGCTTGTGTACGNTGTCAAGCTGGTAGATTATCTCAGCAGGGTGGAGCTTGGGATAAAAACTACAACTTTGTCTGAAAAGCAGTGTAAGTTGAGCATCTTTTCCATTGAAGTTTTCCTTTCCCAGTGTGCTTCCTTCACAATGTGCATTATTCGCGGGAAAATGAAAACCTTATTTCCGGGAATGTTTGTTATTGTTCTTATGGAGAAACATTCAGGACTAGAAAAATCGTGCATTATAGGCGGGAAAACCTTTTAAATGGGAACCTTATAAGCGGGTTCTACTGTATAAATTTTGTGTCTGGAATGCTTGTGTACGCAAACTAATGTAATGTTAAACTAGCATTGCGGATGCAAGTATAACCCGATATTTTACTAAAGCAGGCTGTAAAATTTTATCATGTCTCTTCCTTTTCTTTTATTTAAGGTGCTAACGAGGCTGTCTCGGTAAACATTCTGATGAAGCAGAGCCAGGGTTGTCTTAACATAAGGGACACTTAACAGGGGTGCCTGTTATAATGGGGCACTTGTTGAAATCATGCACTTTTTAAAAATTAGCTTTTTGGAATTTTTTCAATTTTCATAAAATTTTGCAGAGGTGGCCAACTTTTATTTGAGGCATGCTATATTCTGTAGGGCTACATTTAATCATTGATAGGTGGTTTCCCTTCCTGCGTTGCTTACAATGAACATCTGCAGGCTGGGATTATCAGCTGTAACCAGATTTCTGTGTGCAAAGCCCAGGCAGAAAGGAAAAAAACGAAAAGAAGGTTTGGCGCTGGTGTCAGTTGTAGATTGCCGGGTAGTGTAAATAAACACCATGTACTGCAGCAGTAATCATCCTGAAGGCGATGTTATTTCAGTTTCACAGTCGCACCTTAGTTGCCGGGCGATGCGTGCTGATAAAATGTGCGACCTGTGGCATGAGTCTGTTTGAGATGCGTGTGCTTGGAGTAAATATTACGGTAATTCATGGTTGCTTTCAGTATTTTACTAAGATGAGTAATAGCAAGTTTAAAGGCTCAGCATCGGAAAATAAACAGAATGAAAAAGACTTTCTGTCGTTTTGAACTACAAACCAAAATTGGACATATTTTTTAAACCACGGACTAATCCTCAAACTCCCGCTAAGGATTCTGAGCCATTAGATGAAAGCGTAGTTGGTATGATTTAGACTGTGAGCTCTAGTTCCTCAGTGTTCGGGAGAGAAGAAAACAATGACTTCCTAATACAGGAGAATTCATTGCCTGACCATGAGCACTGGATCATGCAAGCCCACAAGGCTGCAGAAAAGAGTGGAAGGCAAAGTAATACATACAAATGTTATCAAATCCTTCAATCAAGGAGATGTTTAGTATAAAATCCCTAGGTGCCTTTACTGGACCTACCAATTGACTCTTAAGTTAAATGAACAAACCCACAGAGGCACTGCAGAGTGCAGTGAGTCCGCATGTCTGCAGCAACACCTACAGACGTGGTGAGTGGAGTCACAAAAATGCTCTTCTGGTATCGTGCAGAAAACACTGACTGATGTGCTTATCAATAATACCTATAACAAATCATAATTCCACTATAAATTGTAACTTTAGGCCACTATACACTCTAGTGTCTTATCACTTAATTGTTGGTTGCTCACACTGCGAGTTATCGACAATGCCCCTTTTCTGCTAGCCTACAGGGTGCTGTGTTAGCATCATTGCAACTTAAGATTCAAACCAGCCAACAGCATACCAAATCGTAAATTGCCAGGTAATTTCACTCAGTACTACAGGTTTTTGTCTCTTTGCTGCCCGGCATAGGACATGTTAAATTAACCATGAAGATAATATGAAAGCATTTGATCGCTGCTACGTAATGATGTCAGTACCTCAATGTGCACAGATGGCTGAGTCTTCTTCTCTTCGCTGTCAGCAGGCTTGTCCGGGACATCCAGCACAGTGGCTGTGGAGCTGTGCTGGACCCCGTCAACATGACTAGAGTCCACACCGCTGCTGTTTAAACAAACAAAGAACATGAGAATGACATACAACACGACGCAACACTGTTGTTACACACTCACTCGCACAGAGCCAGCACCAGCAACAGCACTCAGGACAACTACAGTACGATTACACAAAGTTTCCTCGCTCTACATGTTAATATCCTCATTTCCATTACCAGCACCACTGCAATACAGGCAACTTTAGGGAAAGTGATGTTAAGTGATCAAGTAGTGTTTTGCCACAAAGACTGTTTGGTAGAGACATGAAATGAGTTCGTTATCGAAGGACCAGGGTTTTATCCCGAGACACGCACATAAAAAAGACTTACCATGAAGACATCTTGTCGCACACAGATGAGAGCGCTACCTGGTGGTAGATGTTTTCATATGCACATAAACTGTTTTTGAACTCAGCAGTATATTATAGAACAATCACAAGCTTGTCCCCACACAAAATAATAATANTGCACATAAACTGTTTTTGAACTCAGCAGTATATTATAGAACAATCACAAGCTTGTCCCCACACAAAATAATAATAATAAAATAGGTTTCTCCAACACACACAAAATACACACAGAAGGTACACAACAATGACAATGTATTGCATTTTAATTTTAAGACACATAATTATTATTACATGCTGTAGCACTAATTAACAAGAAAACTTAACATTCACTTTGCTTAAACACAAAATTTTTGAATAGTAAATAAACATTAATTGTACTCATTACATGAATATTAAATACGTAATATTTGAATTATTTGAGTGATTTTGAATACCAAATTTCCACTAGTTTGTTAAATTTACATGAGCCTTTAATAGACATATTTACCAGATATTTAAAATTAACTTACACTGCAAATAAGCCTAACTTTTTCCATTCTGAAATAATAAAAAAACATTACTACTAAAAGTTGACCACATAATTTCCTGGCAACAGCAGCTTATTGCTATGACAAAAATGTCTGTCTTGCTACAAAGATCCCATTAAAAAAACTTACTTTCCTTGAGTAGAGGTTGAACCCAAACAAGAATACTTTGTTTCACTGCAATTTTTAATTGTGGCAAAATCATAATTTACTTGATTTTTGTGTTAAAAGTGCAATTTGCACATGAGTTTACACTGTTGAAAGACGTATTGTATGACGTACACACGTGATTGATATTAAGTTGAGGCGATGCAAAGAACAGAATAGCAAGAGACGTGTGAACACAATTCCGGCATGGTATATCTATAACCAATGAAAATATTGCTATCAAAATCTACTGTACGATATCATTTTCATTTCTGCGCACTTAAACAAAAGAACTAAACACATAAATATNATTGCTATCAAAATCTACTGTACGATATCATTTTCATTTCTGCGCACTTAAACAAAAGAACTAAACACATAAATATTGTCACTCAAAAATTTAAAATCATATTTGCATTGTTAAAATTTTTTTAAATGAATGAACAGCCACTGGATGTTATATGACTATTTTTTAACCAAGATGCAGGAAAACAGACTGCTAACTGCAAAACCTACAAAACTTGTTTTGAAAACACCAACAGGTAGACCATAGCTTTTGAGTAGAGATTATTTTCCTTATGTTTATTTCGGTTTTTTTCATTTTGATGGTTAAGTAGGCTTCAAAAACTGTTTTTAGAACTAATTTTTTACTTTGCTTTTGTTGTGTTATTTCCTAAAATCTTGGCTAACCCAACATTTTTTGTAAACAACTGAGGTGTTGCCTTTCACCTTGCTGTATCTGTAAGCAAAGGAAATATCCATGCTCCTTTCACCATATTAAACACCACAATATTTCATATTAAATTCTGACTGCTCAACTGCAAGGCCTATGCTATTGCAATCTTCATTTTTGTCATCATTAATGATACAAATAATATTTTCAGGGACAACTACCAGTATGAAGAATCACCTTCCCATGAAACATCTGCATTTACACAAGGAGTACCAGTCAAAGTACGCTGACCCCAAACATTGTAAAATGCCCCAGCAGAAACCAATTACGGGGGAAACTATCAATAAATTTGTCCCTAAACCAAACTGGTTACCAGAAAACCAAAATGCAAAATATGTCACATAATTAATAGCTGAATTTTTATTTTTAGTTGGTGGACTTTATAATAGAGGAGAATGGGTTAAACAATTTATTAACAGTGCCTACCCCTAGTATGTTACTCCCTGCACAATAACATTCTCAAGATCCATTAAACAACAACTGTATAATGACACTAGGTCAAAAGTCCTTTCTGAAATGCAGAGTCAAATGGAAGGAGATTTGAGGTACTTTTCACTTACCACTGAAGGTTGGACTTCGCATGCAGTTGACAGTTAGTTACCTCTCACTAACTTCATATTTTAGTAAAATTCTGTTACAACGTACTTCACATTAAAATATCTTTGAATTTAATGTACAATTTTAAATTCCCGCACAAATTCCCTATGTAAACTATGTAAAAATATTAGACTTTAACATAGGAAATTGACAATAACTTTCAGTAGAACAAATATTTTACCTCGTGGCTTCCAAAATGGGATTAAGTAAGTGTCCATATAAGATTTACATAAAAGTATTCAAAATAATCATGCAGATTGCCGAGCTGCATTCAGTATATAATTTGCAGATATGCTGCAAACAATTGATTCTCGCTGCCAACTCACAAAATGCAATTGATTCTTGTATGCCGACCTAGGTTAATGGTGTTGACACGCAGCACCATCTTGAATTCTTTTGTATGCAAAAACGTGAATGTATAAATAGGGAACTGTATATACATGTTTTGGAACCGAATCTCGTAACACACTCAAACCTAGCTCAATGGCACCCGTTTCATACTGACACCTCGTTTGTACTAACAGAGTTTTGGGACCGTGCAAAATAGAAAAAAAATTTCAAAACCAAAAAATTGCAGCAAAAACTTATTGAAACACATTTGAAAGCTGCTACGTTAAAAAATAACATGGGTTGTATTATAATGTTCCAGTATATAGTAATTTATATAATTAGAAAACTATTTATTTTTTTCTATATTTTTTTAAAGGATATTAACTTATTCAGTATTTAGAATAATGTTGCAGAAGTATTTTTTATTTGTATTTCATAAATTTTTGTTTTCCCAAAATTTATTCTTTTATTTGAAGTCATTCAGCAGTAGTAGCAGACATAGGATGACATTTGATTTCTCATTGGGTTAGTAAGCTTGACACGTAGCCGTCATATTGCGATACATGATGCAACAAGGAAAGTGCAGGTGGTCACATTTGGCTGACGTGACCCACCTCATGAGTATAATACACATTTCCAGAGCCACGCCTACATTTGCATGCTATTTTTAGTCATNATTGCTATCAAAATCTACTGTACGATATCATTTTCATTTCTGCGCACTTAAACAAAAGAACTAAACACATAAATATCGTCACCCAAAAATTTAAAATCTTATTTGCCTTGTTAAAATTTTTTTTAATGAATGAACAACTACTGGATGTTATATGACTATTTTTTGACCAAGATGCAGGAAAACAGGCTGCTAACTGCAAAACCTACAAAACTTGTTTTGAAAACACCAACAGGTAGACCATAGCTTTTGAGTAGAGATTATTTTCCTTATGTTTATTTTGGTTTTATTCATTTTGATGGTTAAGTAGGCTCCGAAAACTGTTTTTAGAACTAATTTTTTTCTTTGCTTTTGTTGTGTTATTTCCTAAAATCTTGGCTAACCCAACATTTTTTGTAAACAACTGGGGTGTTGCCTTTCACCTTGCTGTATCTGTAAGCAAAGGAAATATCCATGCTCCTTTCACCATATTAAACACCACAATATTTTATATTAAATTCTGACTGCTCAACTGCAAGGCCTATGTTATTGCAATCTTCATTTTTGTCATCATTAATGATACAAATAATATTTTCAGGGACAACTACCAGTACAAAAAATCACCTTTCCATGAAACATCTGCATTTACACAAGGAATACCAGTCAAAGTACGCTGACTCGAAACATTGTAAAATGCCCCAGCAGAAACCAATTACAGGGGAAACTATCAATAAATTTGTTCCTAAACCAAACTGGTTACCAGAAAACCAAAGTGCAAAATATGTCACGTAATTAATAGCTGAATTTTTATTTTTAGTTGGTGGACTTTATAACAGAAGAGAATGGGTTTAACAATTTATTAACAGTGCCTACCCCTAGTATGTTACTCCCTGCACAATAACATTCTCAAGATCCATTAAACAACAACTGTATAATGACACTAGGTCAAAAGTCCTTTCTGAAATGCAGAGTCAAATGGAAGAAGATTTGAGGTACTCTTCACTTACCACTGAAGGTTGGACTTCGCATGCAGTTGACAGTTAGTTACCTCTCACTAACTTGATATTTTAGTAAAATTCTGTTACAACGTACTTCACATTAAAATATCTTTGAATTTAATGTACAATTTTCAATTCCCGTCCAAATTCCCTATGTAAACTATGTAAAAATATAACATAGGAAATTGACAATAACTTTCAGTAGAACAAATATTTTACCTCGTGGCTTCCAAAATGGGATTAAGTAAGTGTCCATATAAGATTTACATGAAAGTATTCAAAATAATCATGCAAATTGCTGAGCTGCATTCAGTATATAATTTGCAGATATGCTGCAAACAATTGATTCTCGCTGCCAACTCACAATGCAGTCGATTCTTGTATGTCGACCTAGGTTAATGGTGTTGACACGCAGCACCATCTTAAACTTTTTTGTATGCAAAAACGTGAATGTAGAAATAGGGAACTGTATATACGTGTTTCGGAACCGAATCTCATAATAAACCTAGTTCAATGGCACCCGTTTCATACTGACACCTCGTTTGTACTAACAGAGTTTTGGGACCATGCAAAATAGAAAAAAATTTAATAACAAAATTTTCAAAACCAAAAAATTGCAGCAAAATCTTATTGAAACACATTTGAAAACTGCTACGTTAAAAAATAACATGGGTTGTATTGTAATGTTGTAGTATGTAGTAATTTATATAATTAGGAAATATTTATTTTTTCTATATTTTTTTAAAGGATATTAAATATTAACTCATTCAGTATTAGAATAATGTTGCAGAAGTAATTTGTTTGTATTTTATAAATTTTCGTTTTCCCAAAATTTATTCTTACATTTGAAGTCAATCAGCAGTAGTAGCAGACATAGGATGACATTTGATTTTTCATTGGGTTAGTAAGCTTGACACGTAGTCGTCATATTGCGATACATGATGCAACAAGGAAAGTGCAGGTGGTCACATTTGGTTGACGTGACCCGCCTCATAAGTATAATACACATTTCCAGAGCCACGCCTACATTTGTGTGCTATTTTTAGTCATTACCGCACCACGCAATGCCCTGATTGGGCTGTGTTCAGATGACGAAACTTTCCATTGATACTTAGAGCAGGCACGACCCTTGTCGTGCAACAGAAGTCAAGAAGTGCTCGTCTAGAGAGAACAACAAACCTGTGGTGCCACCTCAGCCAAGCCAGCAACCCTCCTCGGGCCTCTAACTGCATCACCCGCCACGAGCCTGGGCATGAACTCCAGCAGGAGCCAACTCCAGCTGAAGCAGAGCCAGCAACCCTCCTCGGGCCTCTAACTGCATCACTCGCCACGAGCCTGGGCATGAACTCCAGCAGGAGCCAACTCCAGCTGAAGCAGAGCCAGGAGCTACCCCGGGCGACGTCCACCATAGGTAAACCAGTTACGGTGTGCTGGGCCGGTAATACGTAAGGTCATTCGGCACACTCCAGACTTTGTAGCGNGCCTCTAACTGCATCACTCGCCACGAGCCTGGGCATGAACTCCAGCAGGAGCCAACCCCAGCTGAAGCAGAGCCAGGAGCTACCCCGGGCGACGTCCGCCATAGGTAAACCAGTTACGGTGTGCTGGGCCGGTAATACGTAAGGTCATTCGGCACACTCCAGACTTTGTAGCGAGCTGTCAAACCACATGCCCCAGGTTGTATACCAGCCGGGCTCCAGTGAACAAACTGTAAGTCAACCTTGACAGTCAACCGTGTCTCTGACCAACACACCTAAAACTAACCCTACTGTGACGTCCCCGTCAATCACAGACGTCACGTGATTACAGCTCACCAAGAAGCTCTTCTCCCTGCTAGTAACATTTTTGCATGGACATTAAAAATAATTTAATAAAAATATTTTATTTACACTTGTCAATAGCAAAATGTATGCAGAACTCTGAACAAGTACACCATTTTTTATATTAATTTTACAAGTAAATTCGAATAGTACTGTAAGTGTGTGTGTGTACATTTTTTGTTTTTCAGTGTTAGAAAAAAATCAAAATAAATAGTGCTTTTAAATATTATTGATGCAGATAGTTGTTTCATCTAAGTTAGAGCCCTCAGACGTGTTGGCCTTTATGTGTACGAATTATGTTAGAACAAGACTGAAGATTAATGTAAGGTTACATGCAAATTTTATTTTTAAATTTTTTAGCATTACCAACATTATAAAAACTGCCTTAAAATATTAAAAATAAAAGGCTTTTACTTATAAATTATATCTGTACAAAACTACATTTACAGTGGAAACTATCCATCAAACACAGATGGAGCGAAAGTCTGTGTCCACAGAAAATTTTCTGTGGTCCCAAAAAAATTCCGATGTAAAAAACGTTAAAAAAAAAAAAAAAAACAGTTTTTACCTAACTCAAAATTTAATTTTTACTCCATTGATTGAACAAAAATTTTTGTGGCATCACCAAAAATGACCTGCTCTAATCATTTAACAACCAAGTATTAACACAAAAGTATAAGTATGAACTATACTCACCACGACATACAAAGTCTGTATACAGTACATTATGTACACATGCACAAGTAACACTAACAGATAACGCAAATAAAATTAATTTTCAGCACACATTGTTTTTGCTTACATCTCACTGCCCTGCGTTTGGTCCTATATGTAATTTGTCACTTCCGAAATAACCTGTTGTTGATTTTGTCACGTCACACTTAACTCTACCTTGCAACAAAAAATAATAAATAATAACAATAGACATCTCAGACTACACATCATGTATTTAGAGAGCATGAAATGAAAAAAAAATGAAAAATGTCTAAATACAGTAGACATGTGTATGAAATATGTACTGTAGAAGTTTTATTAGACATTCAGCAAGCAATTGCAATGTTTACGGTGGCAGCCATGTTGGTAACGAACGACCAGCAACCACGAGAAAGAGCGGCGCCATATTTTAGAGATATTGATTTGCAATGCGACATTGCCAACAACACTCGGCAAGTTCTTCACTTAAATACTTTTCCATGGATATTATGAATGCATATATGTATAAATGTAACTCTAATAAACATGCCAGGAAAGTTAAATAAAACTGCAACACAAAATTAAGGAAACCTTATTATTCACTGCACTTTATCAATCACAATATTCAAGACATTTTTATTTTTTACAAAACGTTTATAAAGACACTTGAAACCAGAGTTTCGGTAACCTAGGTTTCGGAAAGCAGAGTTTGTGTATGGTATAAAAGACGCCAAAGTAAGGTTTTTCCATATCTCAAAATCAATCTTTGTAATTGAAGTTTCGCATCAAATCTTAGGTTTCGTGCGTGGAATAAACAAAACACTTTGGTTTCTTTTGTAAATATGGTATAAAATGTACAACTAGGTTATGTTGAAGTGTAAAAAAGATGTTTAATTGGTAAAAAATAATGTGTGTAAATGCAAAGTGATTATATAATTTTGCTGTAGGTACGAAAATAACTAATACACAATAAATATAGGTATTGCATCTTAAAAAAAGTTACAAAATAGAGATTTTTAATTAATAATGATTNTTCTTTTGTAAATATGGTATAAAATGTACAACTAGGTTATGTTGAAGTGTAAAAAAGATGTTTAATTGGTAAAAAAATAATGTGTGTAAATGCAAAGTGATTATATAATTTTGCTGTAGGTACGAAAACAACTAATACACAATAAATATAGGTATTGCATCTTAAAAAAAGTTACAAAATAGAGATTTTTAATTAATAATGATTNCAACTAATACACAATAAATATAGGTATTGCATCTTAAAAAAAGTTACAAAATAGAGATTTTTAATTAATAATGATTTATCAAGCAATGTATGAAACTTTAAATTACTTTATAGTCAAATTTATGAATTTCTGTAAAATGTATTTCCTTTTTATCACCATAACAAAAAGGATTAATTGTTTTTCACTGTTTTGATACTAGTGAATTCCGGCATAAAACAACACGCGAAACCAAAGTTTCCAAAACTGAGTTTCGTATGACTGTATAAATGTGCTGTTAGCTAGTAACTGCAACTGTTGTTAGTTGCTCTATGGATAATACTTTCATTACGTCTGCAGCTATTTCCTGTGTACGTGGTTTCAAAAGAGGTGTTTGTTTAAATACGGTTCTTGTTAGATTGAGTGCGAGTACTGGAAAAAATTAGAGTGGATTGTTTATTTACATACAAGGCCAACACTTCTTGGTTCCCTTGAGAACTTTATAACACGGTTATACTGTATTATGAATGTTTTCTTTAATATTTCTATTTGCATGGTTTTCTTTTAGTTAAACTTGACAAATACCTAAGATAGGCCTATCAATGTGTTCAACATTAAGTTTAACGGGGTTGGTTTTTTTTGGTTAACTAATATGTCTATTCCACATCTACAGAATATTCGTATATATAGAATTTTTATTCCCCGACTTTTACCTGTTTTCCAGGCAGTATTTTACTATCTTCCCAGACATATCTTCAGGAATACTGAAACCTTCCAGTATCATATTTTTTCACCACTGAGAGAACAAATCTGCCTTTAGTAAAGCTGAATTAATTACACTGCAACAGAGCAAGCATGCAAGGCCAATATTTGATTCAGCCCATTGATATTTCTCGCAATCCATGCTATTGACTTCACATGAGTGCTCATTACAAACATNCCAATATTTGATTCAGCCCATTGATATTTCTCGCAATCCATGCTATTGACTTCACATGAGTGCTCATTACAAACATACAAATACTTTGTTTTGTACATAGGCCCTATGTCATTTGGCCAAAATGTATTATTGCCAGTGTTCACAAACTTAACAATTGAAATCTTAAAATGCATATGCTCAAAATTACATTATCCTTTATTCACAAAACTAACAATTTTTGCATTTTCCACGACCCGAGTGAAAATTCCCTGACTTTTCTCTTTCACATGAAATTCCCTGTGGGTAGACATCCTGTATGATACTTTCAGAAAATTTCTTCTCNCCAATATTTGATTCAGCCCATTGATATTTCTCGCAATCCATGCTATTGACTTCACATGAGTGCTCATTACAAACATTGTTTTGTACATAGGCCCTATGTCATTTGGCCAAAATGTATTATTGCCAGTGTTCACAAACTTAACAATTGAAATCTTAAAATGCATATGCTCAAAATTACATTATCCTTTATTCACAAAACTAACAATTTTTGCATTTTCCACGACCCGAGTGAAAATCNAACTAACAATTTTTGCATTTTCCACGACCCGAGTGAAAATCCCCTGACTTTTCTCTTTCACATGAAATTCCCTGTGGGTAGACATCCTGTATGATACTTTCAGAAAATTTCTTCTCACAGTAACGACACATTGTTTTCAGTTTGGGCTGTTCTTATGTGTTTTATTGAGGACGAATTTAGAGGGGTCGAGAGATCAGTCTGCTTTCTTCTCACCCTGTTTTCCTTGCTGGCCACTCCCTCTCTCACCCTAGAGGCTTTAATCCAAAAGGGGCATCGTCTTCGTGTTTTGCTTGGATCCTGTGGCGATGTCCAACCTTGCTGAGTAACACAGGAAACCAATATTAGCAATCCCTTGGGATGTTTTAAAACACAAACCTACCCAGGGGGACTCAGAGCTGTCTACAATCTCCTGCCCTCTCCGACAACAAAGGAACGAGGGCATGAAACCCCCTCCTCTCCTGCTCCCTTATTCAGATGTGTCAAGCCAAGCCCCTTTTTACAGTACAACCACTATAACCAACCTGTGTGCTGTCACCCAACTTTATGCCTCACCATCAAGCTGGACATGAGAAAGCGGCCAAAAACAAAAAGCCTCTCGCTTTGGTTGGAAGCCTGATGGATACAGAGCATGGCACTAACAGGGTGTACTTGTGAAAACGGGAAGCCGCTGCATGACAGAGGTGAACCACTGTCAGTTCTTCGGAAGAGATAGGAGACTCATTCTTCCGCCTCCTGCGACACGTTCCACATGCTGTCTCACCACTACCCGCTACTCCACCCAAGAAACCAACTGCAAGTGCATGGCCCCCAGCTGCAGTGTCCACGAACATCCAGTTACGCTTCTACTAAGAGTACCCACTCACCTTGCTTCAAGCAGTGCTCTACCTCATGTCCAGAGGGAAATTTTCTAGCTGCCCCAAGCTCAGGCTTCTGGTCCCTCCAAAGACCTTGCCAAGATGACACTTGATTCTCAGCCATGAAGGTGGGAAGTCCTGATGCTAAACACTATCACTAGATACCATTCGCCATGTGAGGCATCAACTTTCAACACAGTCTCTTAGTCATCTAGCTGTTTCATGTCCCCAGCAGCACTTAGTCATGTCCATCCTGTCTGCACAGGGGAAAAGACAGCGACTGNCCATCTAGCTGTTTCATGTCCCCAGCAGCACTTAGTCATGTCCATCCTGTCTGCACAGGGGAAAAGACAGCGACTGTGCTCTTAACTAAATCTGTCATCTGCAGTAGTCATCAGTTTGTCGATGGCCCGTCAGCAAACTACTATGCCTCTACATACATGCCCCTATTTCTCTCAGCAAGACATGTGAACTTTCAGTGAAACCAAAACTAGATGCCAACCTGCTAGGACAAACCCGATCCACGTTCACTATCAGTTGGACAATCTTCTGGCAGTAACAACCTGCACTGCTCTAACAGCAAAACATCTCTCTACAGTCATAAGCAGTTACTTCCTTATGTGGCAGTTGCTACTAATGTGGTTCCATCACTCTGAATGGAGCCTCCTCCATTTAGGGCAGTGCACTTCTAGTATCTATGAAGGTAAAGGCTTTGCAAAATAAATCTTACACGACCATACCCTGAACTTTTCATTTTGCACTGTGATTTATTAACTGCATGAAAAATAAGTTTCCTGAAGAGAGTTAGAAAAGATTGACTGCTAAAACTACTGTCGGGATTGGCTACCTGGAATGATTTACGTGTTACTAGAGTAAGAGCCCTAACTGCTTGTACTAACTGCAACTAATTGCAACAAGCAATTGGTTTAAGTGGCTGCCAAAGATAACGGCAACATGATAAAAAAAATAACTTCCTAGTTTCTTGGGTTTGTGTACTTTAATACTACCAAACTACACACACACACTACACTAATATAAAACAATTAAATAAACTTTGGCAACATGGTGATAGTGCACTGGCTCAGTAACCCTCTACATACTATGGAAACGGAGTCTCCTTAATGAATATTTTAAAAGGCGTAAGGGTTGATGTGTTTAAACCCTGGGGGTGCCTGGCCCTGGCTCACCAGAGCAGGTAGCTTGGGCACTGTGGGTTATGTTATCCCTTTTATGGCCTGCCCGGTGATTGGGCATTTAGGAAGAGCTGTGAATATACAGCTATGAACAATCTGTAATATTACATGATTATAGAGGATAAAACAAAATAAGAGTAAAAGAATTACTGTCTTTAGAGAATTTAGTGGGTGTCCTGTAGGCGCAGGCATGACTGTAGATATAAATAAAGTTACGTAGCAACATGGGAAAGGACAGGTTCTGGCGTGGTTCATCCAGGAAGGAACCTACTCTTCCTAAGGCCGGTGCCTTGGGGTTGACCTAAGCCAGAATCCTATAAATTGATCGGTGCCGCCGTGTCCACTTCACGATTGACGGTACTCAGGCCTATAGCGACTTGGGGAGAGGGTCCCCTGATTCTTCTCGGGAGAAGTTGAGTGAGAAGGCGTGACCCGCCACAGACCTCAACTGCCCGCCCAGGTTCACAGCATTCCCTATGCAAGGCCCCTACATTTCTCAGTAAGCAGCATGACCAGCTTGTAGCCTGAGAGTTGTAGTGACGTAATGTGTTTGTTCTTCTCAAGCCTCAGAATCCTCAGAGAAAGGCTCTCATTTCCCTTGCCACAGTGGCACTAGAGGGCGACGTAACTGGCCAGCACTAGATACTAAACATTGACAAGCGATGGAAGCGCCCTTTAAGTAGGGACGTGGAAGTAGATAGGCGGATATGCACAGAGAAGGCAAAGCGGGTAAGAAAGGCATAAAGTGAAACAGAATGACTAGACCACAAAGAGGTGACTGGCAGAAGGCTTGTACAAAACATATACCTTCAACCTGTATGCACTAACGTCTGATGAACGAGAGACCAAGTTTGCCAAGCTGTTTATCGCAGGGCGGCAACGAGGTTCAAACCAAAGTTCGGAGTGAGAGCGGCCTCGGTGCACACTGTGCCCGGCGCAGACGAGGCACATAGGGCAACACTCATGGTTTCGTAGAAGGCTCCGTAACAAAAGTTTCTTACTAATAGCGAACTACCCACGAACTGCCAGGCTACTGTGGGCGGCGTACTCACGTGAACTCTTAGTTTGGAGGGCGAGTAAGGAAATAAATACCCTCAAGAGACGTGGCAAGTGAAGGGTGGCTGGTGCAGGCTGCATGGAGGGGGAAACCTCCCCTGATGTATGGCGAGCGTGCGTGCTCTATGCCTGCCGGCCAGGGCAAGACAAGCGAGGTTCACCCACTGGACTGAAGCACAGTGTCGAGGCAAAATAAACGACGGCACTTGTCANGGGGGGGGGGGGGACACCAGAAGCAGAGGCTAGTAGTGTATGCAACCGACACAGCGCTTGTGGCACGTAAAACTGGCAAGAAATGCTTGCTTATTGAGCACATAGTAAACTCACTACCAACCTGGAGCCCTGCTGGTCCATGGAGGGCTGCTTCTTGATGTTTGCATCACACAGGTTGCGGTGGTATTCTGACGAGCTGAGAGCATATGCAATGATGGAAGAAGGCTCACTCTCATAGATTACGACAGGCACAGAGCAGCCACTTGAGGACAGGTGATGCTCTTGGAAGCTGAGAGGGCTCTGAAACACAAGGTTACTGAATATCAAGTGGAGCCCTTCATCGCACAATAAGGCAAGCATGTTACGAGTGACGATGCACTCACCTGCAGTGCCGCCACACCTGATGTTGAGGGCAGCAACTGAGACAGTATGTTCTTGACGCTCTTCTTGTCAGTGAGTGGTGGCTGCAGGTGGCGCTCCTCCGGCGTGGAGCTCATTTCCGGAGGAAGGACCTGGCTTGGGGGAGACCCAAGGCTGTTCACCAGTGATGTTCCTTCAAGAACTGCAACATGTGCCATGCACAACTCACACTTTCCATTTTCCACAACACTACTGTCTAGTTACTACCAGCTTATGTTCACAGCAGTACTGTGTTGATCTCCATTAAGATTCAAGTGATTACATCTGCACAAAGCGTTGCAGAAACATCAGCATTCATTAATATGATAAGAGTTACGGCATCTTTGAAAGTCCACAACCAATCACTACACAATTGTGAGGTCTGTGTCATTCTTAGTAATGTGAATTTTAAACTGCATTAATAGTTTGATCTTAATATGTTGCTGTAATTTTTTTTTAACAAGTCTGTGTAATAAATTTTNATTTTAAACTGCATTAATAGTTTGATCTTAATATGTTGCTGTAATTTTTTTTTAACAAGTCTGTGTAATAAATTTTCATTAAGTGTCGCTCTTGCTTAGTGTGTTTTTTATGTAATCTTATACACTCTAGTATGCATTATACCCAGGTTAACTTTTTTTTGCCCTTGATATGAGTAATGGAGGGTTCGTCACTTAGCAGTATCGATAAAGAAAAGATAACAAGACACCTNAGTATCGATAAAGAAAAGATAACAAGACACCTCTGGATGAAAAAGTGTCTAAAAAGAGGAGATGACTCGTAACACTAGTAAGCCCAAACACCTTCCCCATGCTTGAAGCAAAAACAACAGCAATAATTCAGCTAATGACAATGACACAAGACAACTTTTAGGTGGTATTTTTTTTATTTTACTCTTTCCTGTATTTAAAAATTATGGTGGAAACATTATGCGATAGCGTCATTATGTAATGAAATACAGTATTTCTCAGAATCCACTACCACTGATGGACTGAACTACCAGGTTGACTGATGCACGCAGAGAGAGTATATATAAGACAGAAAAAGGGAAATAAGCAAAGCTTTCAAAAGTGTACAGTTAGCCATGATTTCATATTATGTATGACATTACAAATAAAACAGTGGATAAATTTTTGTGAAGAATCATTTAAAACTTTACAATGAAATAGAGGCAAAGAAAAATTTGTCCTCACAACTTAATTTATGTCTTAAATTTCACAGCATAACTGTTATAATGAAGTAAAGTTGAGAGGTTTGGGCCACTCTTAACGAGGTCTTGCGAGCCAATGAGGGTGAAACAAGGTGAATGTGGAGCAGCGCCAGAATGCAAATGCAGGGGAAATGTAAATCCCTGAGAAAACCTGCAGACGACCAGAACCATCCGGCACGATTCCCACGCGCAAAAATCCAGAAGTGACTCCACCAGGAATTGAACCTGGTTCGTCTTGGTGGACGTAGTGCTTAAACCACTACGCCAACTGTGTCTCCTTACAATTAAGTGGAAATGTTTATGTTAGGTATTGTCACGAGTATAATACTGTAAAATGAGAACTTTAGAGGCACTAATTACTTTTATCCTATCAGCAACTTTTTTTCCTTCTACCACTTTTTTAAATAAATATCGCAGTGTAAGCAATAAACACACTGTATATATTTCACCGGAATCGAACGTTAACCTCTAAGGCTACAATAAAATATATTTATTGACTATCATTCCAGGTGAGAGGGCTTTAAAATGTGTTCACTTTACCGTGAATAGCCTACATATGCAGCTACATGGTCAAAACCTTACAGTGATAATTTAAATTTTCCAACATGTTTTGACAGCAACATCACTTTATATTTTTGATTACAATATAAGAGACTCACTTTCTGAGCTGTCAAGAGGTTGGCTGATGACACAAACATCCTCTACATCTGACTGCCCAGGGTCGATCACCACAACCGCACCAGAGCAATCACCTGGAGTTGAAGGGCTCTCTCGTCCTTCAGAACAACTGCTTGCATCATCCTCTGTGCTGCGGTTCTGGGAGTGCTGCGAGCAAATATATCAGCACTACCAAACCGGCCCGGCTTCGCCCGGGTACAATTGAGTTTTACAGTGATACACTAATAAATAAATTGGGAAAAGACAATTCATTTATGTGAAAACAGAATTATAAAATGATACTATGTTGGCCTAGGTTTAACTGATTACAGCAACCCAAAAGGAAGGAAACTTTTTTACCCGATAGCCAAGAAGTAGGGTATTGTTTTTGGAGTGTATCTGTGCAACTATCACATAGTTACCACATTTCTGCTTTCCAGCGTCGATGTATGAAAATCAAAACTTGAGTTTCATCAAGTTGTAGCTTTAGAAATAAGTGTACCTAGGTACTACTTTTTGCACTTGGCTGAGGGATCTTATTCGATCACCAAAGTTAAGTAACACTCCCAGCGGCACACATTTGGATGGGTGACCTTTTAGTGGCATAACATCTGAGCGCTTCTGGGCTTCGGAGGGCACGTTAAATATTAGGTCCTGGTTCTTATCGATTGATAGCAGTCGTTAAGCCATTTCAGAGGTCCTTGGGCGGCCTGATAAACTCTGACACCAGAGGAAAAAAATATTTCGGTCACTTTCCCAGCCGTTGCAGAATTACGTTTTGTTGTTACTCCACAGGAACCATACAATTTTACAGGATAAAAAGTATCCTATGTTCTATTCCAGGATCTAAATTACCTACATACCAAATTTCATGAAAACCCGTTCAGCCGTTATGGAACCGAGTGATATTAAAAAAAACATGCGTGCACCTCTCTCTTTCACATTTATAATATTAGTAAGATTACAAACAGTATTAAGACTCAGTCTCACATGTTGTGAATTACTTGTTTCTATCTTATATCAGTTGTTTATGGAATTTATTTAAAAAAATTCATCTATAGGTCTCTGGTAATTTAAATTATGCTGTAGAACAAGCATAAATTCTGAACTTGAATCAAGTAATTAAAATTAAAATTATAAATGGATTCTTGCCATTTCACAACTACCAGATAACATGTGGATAAAATTTGGCGACTACATTGTAGGGTATTTGTGAAATGTTAATGTGCTATATTAAAAATATTCAGTTATTTCACTGAAAATAAAGTTATGGCATTTAGATGGAAAATTCAATATAGCAGGTGAGACAGAGCCCTAACAATCAAGGTGTAATTTATTCATAAATCGCTACCTAAAGCGAGACAATAAATATTGTGGTAATAAAAATAGTACACACAAAGAACAAACAAGGATTTCAGTGTTCTATGAACATGGAAAACATTCACCCCTTCACTGAGAAATACGGTACAAAGGTTTCAATACACTACAGTAGAATCTCACTGATGCAACCCCTTTTATTAGGACCACCTATGCTTTACAACCCATTTTTGAAGGACCGTGAAAAGTTTGGGTTAAACAAGTTGAAAATTTGAGGGAGACTGGCAGACAAATAAGTTTGCTGTACTTTTTTAAACAATACACATTGCATTTCTCGTGGTGAGTGCTATACCGCAAGCAATGTATATCCAACAATAGATGCCATCCTCCTTAGGCTGACAGTGCTAGCCAACACCCATTGACTGCCCTCCCCCTCCCCCTCAGACAACTGAGTGTTTCCGCACGGTGCAACTGCCCTCTACCCTTATGTAATGTGCTTGTCTTGCCATTGTGATTTTGCTAGCTTGTGAATATGCTACCTTCTGTCTATATGCAAGCCTGCTGACATATTATGACCATGACACAAAGCAGTTTTGCTATTTTCCACAACACAAAACCATACATTGCATTAGTCCTGATTACAACTGCTCAGTTTGCGAACGTAAAGTTTGTGTCGATGATAAAACGGTTGCAAACTTAACGTGGGAGACATATATCGTGCCTACCACTTTGAGTCTAGTGCAGCAAGAGAAAATGGCGGATATCTGTCATGAGTTGCTATAACATCATCATATAAAACTGTTGTAATTAAATAATCAAGCTTAAAAATAATCTTCTGTATGTAAAAAATTAATCTAGTTTTTCAAATTAGTTTAAGGTTACAAAAGAAATTTATAATGGTTTTCGAAATAAGTACGTATATTTTCAAGCAGTACCTACCTGTCTCATTCCACAGAAGGAATATGTATATATATATGTATATATATTTTTTTTTTTTTAATGAATAAACATGAAAGAAAATTAAATAAAATTTAACTTAACTGAGGTAAAATGCACAAAATCATACAACCTTAACATGAATCTGTGTACTATCAGAAACACACGAACATATAATGACGATCCAAAATGTAACACAATTTGTGTTAACAGTTGTCTGAAAGTGTATAGGTTTAATGTGTGCTGTACATAATGGTTAGCCTCGCCTTCACACTAGAAACAGTGTGTTAATTAGTTAAATATCGTTATAATTTTTAATTTATTTAATGCACAGTAATTTTTTTTTATGTTTTAACAAACTGGTTTTTTTAAATTTCCTCTCACCATACACATAAATAATGAACATTTTTAAATATCTGAAACTTATATCTACATAAGCCTACACCATTTTTATTACGTATTAAGAGTTGAAAATTACATTGAACTAAATTAAATACTGTTAATGGTATGAAGTATATATTTTGTAATAAAATTTTAAGAAAAAATATTCTCTTTGTTAGGTTGCATTGTTAAATTAAAATGTGCATTGCCAAAAATTTTATCACATCAAAACACCACATCTATTCTATAAAGTCCTGATTTTTATCTGCAACTCTATTAATAGACAATACACAAGAACAACGGATGGAAGAGTATATGGAAAATATGAAATATCACAGTTCACAACTTCGTGCTAGATGACATTTCAAAATTTTGCTTAATGTTGTAATATGTTTATTTTTAGACTTAATTTTCTTTTTCGTGCACTTGTGCACTTGTACATTTCTGTGACATCAAAACTGGATTTTAGGAAACTTTGGAGACAGAAATTTGCCTTCATTTTATTTAAAGAACAGAGACATTTTACCACTGAAGTATTGCAGACTGTCGTCGCAAAGTGTGCGTTGAAGCAAAAGATGGTGATTGTCGCAAGGAGGGGTGGCTATACATGCTAAAATACTACATATCTTAAACACGGTAGAAAGCAAAGTTGCATTTGGAAGCAAACGAGCATCGATGAGTCATATTACACCTGCTGGTATTTTTAGTTTGAGCCAAGTCTGAGAAAGTCTACTCAAAAGTTCCTGAACTCTAGCACAAGCTCATTTATTTCATACAAAAAAATAAAATTATAAAAAAGAAAACATTAGAGTTTTGAAGATGATCTGTGTTCATATCTGCAGTTCTGAGGAGTAATTTAATCTGTAAAATATCTACCTACCTTTTAAAATTATTTTAGGAATTAATGTAATATTTTCTAGCAACCACCAAACACTCTTAGGCTAATTCATGGCCTGGCATTTATGCTAATTTTGACAGTAATTTGAGTACATATCTGCAATTCCAAGGATATAATTTTAATCAGAACACACTTACATTTTAAATATTTACATTTCATTAATGAACAATGTGTTACTGTGTTTACCGTATTACAAGTTAACCTGTTTTACAATCTGGATCCTCTCCAAAATCACCCCACAGCTAAGAATCAAGACCAGCGATATTATGTTTGTCAAGATTATCGTTGCTACAAATGGTTTAGCAACTGCCTATTTCAATACATATGGCTTAGCTTGAAAATGCAATAAATCTGAACCAGTTATTTATTGTGGCTGATTCTCCCCACCACAACATCCACAACAAATTCCCATCTCAACCTCTGCAAATCCCACCCCACAGTAAATCTGGGAAAAGGAAGGGATGGGAAGTGTTAATTCCAAAAACAAAACACAAAAGGAGAAAAGGGCATTTCACCCAATATTAGCCTTTCCAGGTTTGTGGAAGTGTAAAAGCGAATAATAATCATATAATATATTTTTGTCGTATAATTGTTGCTTTAAATTTTCTTTTCTTCCAAAATGCCACTCTACTTTATTTACAAAAGACATGAAAACAATTTAGCTAACTTTTAAATTGATATATAGCACAGTACTATAAAAATATTCACTGTACTTTTCCTGAAGTATACACTCAACACACCACATTAAAATTATTGAACATAATTTGTTTTAAATTTATCATTAAATGAGATTATGCAGGGTCTAGACGAGAGGCTTCCCAGAGAATACAAGTTAAAAACTCAGTCCTTCACTCTTTCCCATTCTTTGCATATTCCCTTGATCAGATCATCCAATCAGTCCTGGGGCTGATGGTACTCCCCTCACCCGACACCTGGGAGTGTAGGTAGCGCTCACTAATGTTGAATTAAGCATCTACACAACAGTCCCAAAGCCGAGGGTACTCCCCTCACCTGACACCTAGAATGTCTACAGTGCTTCACTGATGGACCACACTTGCTAATCAGTACACGGCTGAGCATTCTCTCCCCAGCTAACACCATGCAATGCTGGTAGTGCTCGACTGATTCACAGTTCTTATGCACCTTTTCTCCAACTCCAAAAAGCCTGTTGTTTCAGCAATACTACACTGCACAGCTGCCTTTGTGTCCCAGAACCGCCCAGACATAACTACTCTCCCAAGAGCTCACTCATCTCAGAAAGTGTTCATGAGTTCCTTATGCAGCCCAGTATTTTCCTGAAGCTAACTCCCTGATGCAATTTTTCAAATTTGGAGACAGGTAGAAAAAAATGTGACCGAAACACTCCATCACATTATTTCAAATGCATTGTTCAGTCATAATTTCAATAAACTTTCCGAATGTTAAGTTCCAATTATTATTTACATCAGGTCCTCAGGGGATCACTAAACATCCCACCCACCTCGAAATTGACAATTTCAAGCTCAGTTCAAGGGAAGGGGACAAAACTTTAATATTGGCTGAGTGGTACTTCCTGAAGATGCAAGCAGCTGTGCAACATGCACCATGCCCTCTAGGCCGGGGACTCTGCTTATAACAAGCCAGCTTCCAACAAAGTAGAGGTAGATTGGGGTCTTGCACAAGCACCAGGTCACCTTCTTCTATGTTGCCAAATTCTTTAGTCCATTTGCATTGCACCTGTAACTACTGCAGATAATCCTTATGCCAAGCCCAAAAAGATTGGTGCATCTGCTGCAGCAAAGTTCATCTTGAAAGTTTATTTGCCAGAAATGATGTTGCATTGTGTAGTGGAAGGATCTGCAGTGCTTCCATGGTAAGAAAATGATTGCGAGTTCATGCTGCCAGATAAAAAGGGTCTGTGGACTGGGCACAAAGAAGTCTGGAATTCAGGACTACTACTATTGGAGTTAAAACTACAAATCTCTTCGTAGGTGTACCAAGAACTTCCTGCAATCCAGACAGAATGCCCATCTCATGAAGTTTACTTTACAAAAAAAAATAGAGTTACAAAATTGTGTTCAAGACACATGTGCTGTCTCTCGTATGATTTCCGCCCAGCCCTACGCCCGTTCCCTTGGGTCATTCTGATTGCTGGGAGGTTGGCCTTTGCGATCAATCCTGTTTGTTGAGGAGGGACTCCACCGGGCAGTCTGCCAGGATTAGGGAATTTCTCTCCACCCAAGTTTCTCCAGGGTGGTCTCAAGCTCTAGGTAGGAGTGGTGCAGCAGTGCAGCGCCGGGGTAGTTAGATGTTAGCCCTGCTTGCTGGTAATCATTCCCTAGTGGTGGTGAAGGGTGGAACATAACTTGCACCTTCCAATGTAGCAGCAGCCGCCTTACCTGTGCATGCTGCCACTGCCCCTATATGTAATTGTGCCCCCAGTCGGAGCTCCCCTCTCTGGTGACGGATTGGAGACATTCCTGTTTGAGCTCCTGGCAGACTCTATGGGATGGCCAGTGTTATCCCGGCATGGGATGGGGAAAGGGAATCGCAAACACTTATATAATAAATATTACGGTAAGTGAAGTGTGACTAGTACATTTTATTCAAGTGAATGCCCTATACACCATGCCCATACTGGTCCTTGCCCTGTAACCTAGGAAACGCCTACTATCCTGACCTTACAACTGTGTATACTACATGACCAGTCAACTGTGCCCACTCTCCAAGTACACAGAGGAGAGTTACCAACTCCAGATGAATTGATGAGAACTAACAGTCTTCAGTTGGGCCACAAAGCCTACATAGTGACTTTCATGCTACTACAAGTTATCTAAACCTATTGATTTAAAAAAAATTTCAAAATTATTTTTAACAAATAAAAGTGGAGAACAGTAAGAATTATTTGAATATTTTCATTTTATTAGGCTCCTAATACTTTATTTTGTCATTAAAACATGGAAATTCCCTGACACCTGCCAACATTCCCCTGTATTTACTGTGTATGTACAGTGGAGTCTACATTATCCATCAGTCTCGGGACCGTCACTGTAACGGTTGAGAGCATAGACGGATAATAGAAATCC
>NQII01001893.1:212154-249329 GCA_002778355.1 Clitarchus hookeri | reverse complement strand
ACAGTATGTATTTGATATTAAATATTGTAGACTTCTGTTTATTATGTTGATAAAATAACAAAATTGAATACAGTACTATTATGTATATGTTCAGTAGTATAATACTACCCAAAAAAAGTCTGTCATTTTCCTTTGTTTTAATACTCCACTGGCTTTTGTTGCTGCAGTGTTGCGTATCTTACGTAGGAGTAATATCTGTGTAGCGTCTGCCTCGTCTTGTTGCTCGTACCATTCAATGCACTTGGAAAACATGTTTTCAGTGTCACTGTGGCTAATTATTTTGAGGCAATCCTTGAGTGTATCATTCTCTTCTTTTTAACTTAAACATTCTACCTCTTGTGTTGCACTTAATACAAGTTCCTCATCATTTAATATTTCAAAGCCTCCGTCAAATCTGTCAATTCCCAGCCATTCACTTATTTCACCTATTGATGTGTTTTCTCCACCTGGAATCCCTTGACACAAAAGTAAAATTTCCTCATAATTTCCAGATTCGTTTATGGCCCCATTCTCGTTTACAATCTCAGGCCACAGTTTGTTCCAGCCCTTATTAAATGTTTCTTCTAATATATCTTGCCAGGCTTCAGCACATTAAAAATTTCGTTTTTAATAGTGTATGACCTCCAAAACAGCTTTACACTTATTAATTCATCCCCAACGCAAACAACTTCTTGAATAAATCATTTTCGATAACTTCCCTTCATGCTTTCAATAATACCCTGATCCATGGGCTGAATTAGTGGGGTAGTGTTAGCAGGCAAAAAGTGGCACATAATTTTTCCATCATCACTTTTTAAGTCATGAGAAGGATGAGTTGGTGCATTGTCCATTAATAACATGGCTTCTTCAGGCAATCCGATCAATTTTAAATGTGATTTTACATTTGGCACAAACACACTGTGGAACCACTCATTAAATATATCCTGGCTCATCCAGGCACTTTTTTGTGCATAATATTTGGCAGGCAAGACGTTTAAATTCATATTTTTGAGAGCTCAAGGTTTTTTAGATTTCCCAATGATTAGTAAAGGAAACCTATGTCTACCATTTGCATTCGCACACACCATAGCAGTTATGTGGTCTTTTTGCATTTTAATACCAGGTGCAGATTTTTCCGATAAGGAGGCTAAGGTTTTCACGGGAAGTGCTTTCCAATTTAGGCCAGTTTCGTCAAAGTTGTAAACCTGCTCTCTGACCAAATTTCTATCTTTTATTTCTTTCATTAGTTTTTCAGATATTCTACAATGACTGTACTATCAGCGCTTAGTTTTTCACCCAATATGTCCAACTGCCTTATGCCATGTCGACCCTTAAATTTATCCAACCAACCTATACTAGCCTTAAATGAAGGATCCCCATCAAGCTTCTTGTTTATCTCGATAGCTTTAGCCATTATTATGGGCCCAGAAACTGGTATCCCTTGATTGCGGGCTTGAATGAATAACTGATACATTAATGTATCCAGTTGGTCCAGTTTTGATGGCTTCATCATTTTTCTTAGTTTGACATCTCCGTCTGTCGTTTGCATTTTTGAAACATGACTTTCGATTTTATCTGAATCTTTCTTAATGCCATTGACTGTCGTTCGCCTGATTCCATATAGCGGAGCGATACTCCTCGCGTTTTCTCCTTTACGCAGCCGTTTTATAATTTTAAGTTTTTGAGAAAGTCCCAACACAACACGTTTCCGTTTCTCACACATTTTTAAACACACTACACTTTGACAACAAACTGAGGACAATGACTTGCTGACTAAGTGACTACCGCTACTGAACTGACTGTAGGAATGGGAGGGCGGATGAGTGTCTAGGAATTCTGGTAGGGTGGTGAGGAAGACGGAACGATTCTACAAAGTACGTATGTAGGTTGTATATAAACAACAAACGTGAGTGATTCGCATTCCGCACCGCACAGAATGTATTTTTACTGGACATTCATTGACAAAAGTATGTATTAAAGTACAGTATACGTATTGTTCAACTCAATAATGTGCTTAATTTGATCTAATATGAAGCGAGATAAAAGTTATTTTATTTTTAGTTTAAGTTTGTTTTTTGTATCCAATTTTATTATTTTACTTATCGTGTCAGTTTACTGACGGTTAACAGAAACTCACGGTTAAAAGTGTAACGGTTAACCGAGACTAAACTGTAATTCACAAGTAATGCCCCACCACAAGAATCACACCAGCACAGGAAGGAGAAGATGTCCAGAAGCTACAAAAACAAATACTACAAATTTGTTAAATTTGAAAATACACAACAGTAATTCATTTTAAGAAGTCCATACAAAATATATTCTTTTTAATTGCTAGAGATATCTGTTGATTTCACTAACTCACCCCTTCACCATCAGCAAGGCTGCCAATGGTCTGAGCTAACTTGGAGCCCCCGTCTCGCTTCTTCTTGGAGAGCATGGACAAATCTTGTATACGGCAGTTCCAGGATGAGACAGCATCCGAAATGAGCTTCTTCAGGTGGACCAGGGAGTCTTCTATGTGCCACATGAGCTGCTGCACATCTGGCATAAACAACACACACAACCATTGATATATGCATGCACACACACACTTGCGCACATACATGCATGCGCGCGCACACACACACACACACACACAGAAAGAGAGAAAGCACAGAATCCCCACAACATAAGGCTCATCGAACGATATCAGAGCCACAATCAGGCAAGTCTTTTTATATTACTGAACTTATAAATATTTTCTCCTTTACAGTAGTTATGCTTTTAGGAAGATTGATGATAAGCTCACATAAACCTAAACTGACAAATTTAAATGGCACAAACATCTATACGCTACTCAAGATATTAATTCAGAATTTCATGGTCTAGAAAAACGCTGTAGCATCTCGAGTCTAAAATTGATTTGTGTATCAGAAATAAAATCACACTTACAATATTTTTTAGTAGTGGCAGTATTTACAGCTATGAAATGGTTGTGCTGGTCTAATTTTATTTTCTTGAGAATTCCAAGTACAAGATCAATTATAATTAACTGCTCCCATAATTTCTGCTATTTTTCACTTGTGTTCAACAGTCTAAGGATCAGGAATGTATATGCTTCAACTCCAAAGTAAGTCCATCACCTAACAATGTGACGCCTAATACACTCAACGTGGTAACAATGAATGAAGGTGTACAAGCCCAGTATCCATCTAGAGACCAGGGAAACAGGGTCTCCCTAACGAGGATTTTAAGGGGGCCGTATGAGCTTACATGGTTGTACCCTGGGGGCATCTGGCCTTAGCTCACCAGAGCGCATAATTGAGTACTGAGGGTTATGCTATTTCTTTAATGGCCAGCCTGGTGATAAGGCATTTAGGAAAATAGCTGTGGAAGCTCACCTATGAAACGTCAGTGATGTTACGTTAACTTCAGAGGATAATAATAAAAGGAGAAAGAGTTTCATGTTTTAGTGGGTTTAGGAGGTGTCCGGGAGGAGCAGGCATGACCGTAAAATGTGATTTTAAAATTACGTAGCAGCATGAGGGAGGACAAATTCTGGCGTGGTCCGTCCAGGAAGGAATATACTCTTCCTGGGGCTGGTGCCTTGGGGTAAACCCCTGCCTGAGTCCTATCGCTCGTTCGGCGCAGGGGTGTGCACTTCACCAAGGATGGTGCTCGGGCCTATAGGGACTTGGGGAGAAGGCCTCCTGATCCCACTCTGTGAGAAGTTAAGTGAACGGTGCAACCAGCTACAGACCTCAACTGCCTCTCCGGATTCACAGTGTTCCCCACGTAAAGACCCCAAGGCTCTCAGTAAGTGGCGTGACCAGCTTGTAACCTGAGATTCGTATTGTCTTAACGTGTTTGTTCTCCTCAAGCCTTGGGAGCCTCAGAGAAAGGTTCTCCCCCCCCTTGCCAAAGTGGCGCTAGCGAGCTGCATTACCAGCTGACGACTGGTTAACAAAGCACTGACAAGAGGTGGGAGCGCTCTTCATTGGGGACTTTTGGTTTGACACACTATTGCGGTGATTGTGCATGCACCGAGAAGTAGATGTGTGGATATGCACACAGAGGCAAAGCTGGTAAGGGAGGTGAAAGCAAAAGAGAATGATCAGATCAAAAAGAGGTTAACTAGTAGATATATATTTATTCTGTCAGTAGAAATTTACAAGACATATATCTCTGACCTGTGCCCGCTAACGTCTGATGGACAAGGGACCAAGTTTGCCAAGCTCGTTTGCAACAGGGCGGCAACGAGATATTGATCGTAGTTCAGGGCGAGAGCAACCCCGGTAAAACCACGCCCCGAGGCGGACGAGACCCATGGCCAACACTCAAAGCAAAGGTGAAGGCTCCATGACAAGAGCTTCTGCCTAGTGAGTTGAAAAACACAAGTTCTGACAATAGTAACATTATATGCTAAGTCTAAATGCTACTGGTGAAGGCAAACGGTACGGCAAGCGTGGCGAGATAACGAGAGTTGCAGGTGATGCTCCGGTCAGAACTGCTCGTGAACTGCCTTGCCTTGAAGGCGTGCATAGGAATAAATATCCTAGAGAGATGTGGTGAGCAAGGGGTAGCTGGAGCAGACCGCATGGAGGGGGAAGTCACCCCTGATGCACGGCAAGTATGCACGTTCAGTGCCTGCCGGCAAGGGCAAGGCAAGCGAGGGGGTGGGTCCACCCACTCAGACTGGAGGTCTGTGTTATACGGATTGCCATCCTCTCCGCAGCAAGGAAATGACTCACTTGTGAATAGGAACGATACACCAGGGGAGCACCAGAGGCTGTATCCGACAGCGCTCGTGGTGCGTCAAATGTCTAGCGGTAGCTACTTGTGGGTCACATGCGATGAGCTTAACCTGCAGGTATATGATTTACCTGCCTAGCTGCTAGTGGCATCACTGTGTAGGAAAATTATACAAACCCTGCATGAGTAGACAGTGTGTGTGACATAATGATGCTGCCAGAATGAAACAGTAGCTCGACACTATGTTCTTGCCTACTGGCCTAGGTCACTACATACTCTGACACGCCCTGGACAACATTGTTTACTTGATCTGGCAGCTGTNGTTGATATATTTTCGGCACTTGGATGAGTAATTACATGTCTATATGTCATTTCTTCCTTGTGTGTTGAAGAATGTTTTCGCAAATATATTTGAGTTGCGTCAGAGATATAACTTATTAACTTATCTGGCATTTTGCAGATTACGTGTATTATATGTGTTTCCATATGTTTTGCCGTTATTTTGTTTGATGATGTGGTTCACAACTCAACGTTGTTGAAGGTGCAGTAAACGCACTGTGGAACAAACTTTTTGTAAACGGACCCCTTGGAGGATTTGGATAGAAATGTGTTTAAGGCAAAGCACGAGTCCTTGTTTGCTCAGTTGTCTGACACACAATGTCTCATAACCTCATTTCTGTCTTCTCATGTTGTACAAGATTCTTCCGCAGCTTCTCTTGCCACCTCGTCTGCAAATGTACGTCTACCGAAAATTAATTTGTCATCCTTTTCAGGTCAATGGGACGAATCGCCCATGTTCTCCCAGCTGTACCAGGCAACGATTCATGACAATCGAGGATTAGCGAATATTGAGAAATTCCAGTATATGTTGGGATGCCTCAAGGGAGATGCTTTACAGTTAGTAAACAATCTACCAATTACAACTTAAAACTACACAGTAGCTTGGGAACTTCTCGTATCCCAGTAACAGAATATCAAGAAACTCACTAACATACACAGAAACCGAATTCTGAACCTGCCTGCTGCCAGCTCTGCAAATCTTCAATCAGTCAAACAGTTTGTCAACACCTTCAATGAGAACGCTTGTGCCATTGAAGGCTTAGGCCATGATACCACAAACAATAACCCTGTTCTGGTCACAGTTTTGATGCGCAAGTTGAATGTGTGTATGCTCACAAAGTTCAAAAACTCTCCTACAGACAGCACTGACAGAATTCCTAAGGTTTCTGAACTTATAGATTTTGTTAAGTCTAGAGAAATAAAAATGGACAGTGCTCTTGATGTAGGAAATAAAGTTAGTGTAAATAACATGTCTCTGATTGCGGACGAAGTCAAGTCACACACCCTACATCAAAAGGCAGTATTTATTACCAGTTCAGAACCTAAAACAAGATAAAGCAAACCACACATTCTGTGTACAAGGTGTCCTGAATTCATTGATGCCTCACCTACAGAGAGAAAACAAATAGCTCGGAACAAAAAATTATGTTTAGATTGCTTTGGGACATCCCATAGGCTAGCATCATGTCTCTCTACTTGCACCTGTTACCAATATCAGCAAAAGCATCATACCCTGCTCCACATACATAAGCCCACTGTGTCTTCAATACCCAAGGCAAAACGTTGGACCCCAAGACAGGTTCCAGGCGAAACGTTCGCAGGTGTTTAGGCTCGTGAACGCATATAAGTGTTACTGTCTACAGCTGTGGTGAAGGTTTATGGTGCGGACAATAAGCCTCGCATCATGCGGTGTTTGCTGGACAATGCAGCACAGGCATCTTGTACCTCTGAAGCATCTGCGGAAGTCCTCTCATTGCCCTTACAAAAAGCCAGTGAAAGGGTCGTAGGCCTTTGTCATGGTGCTGTCAGCTTAAAGGGGGAAATAACATGTCAGATTCAGTCATCAATGGAACCTCAGTGTGCCTCCTCTCACTCACTCTTTGTTGTGTCCAAGATTACTAGCAACTTGCCAGGTGTGTCTGTTGATTCCTGTGTTCGTGCTCAGTTGGGTTCCCTTCCTTTGGCTGACCCTCACTTTGACAAACCTGGTCACATCGATATACTTCTGGGTGTTGACGTCAGTGCACGTGTGAGTGGATGGTTAGAGTTGGGACAACACATGCCTGCAGTATTAGAGTCCAAGTTGGGATGGGTGTTATTGGGGGAATACCCTGAGTCCTCTAACGATACCGAGCAGGGACTGGTATCTATGTTTGTTGGTATGAAGAGCTTGTTGGCTGTCATCCTCAATTGTGGGAGACTGAAAAGCCTCCTCAGGTCAATGCAAAGCTAACTGAAGATGTGTATNTGTTGGCTGTCATCCTCAATTGTGGGAGACTGAAAAGCCTCCTCAGGTCAATGCAAAGCTAACTGAAGATGTGTATGGTTGAAAACACTTCAAGGATACTCACACACGAGTAGATACTGGGAAATACAAGTTTTCTCTTCCCTTTAAACCCCAGGCCCAAACTCTTGAGCGATTCGTACGAAATTGCCAAACGTAGATTCTATTCGCTAGAAAGGAAATTTAATTCGCAGCCTGAGATGCAGANGGCGATTCGTACGAAATTGCCAAACGTAGATTCTATTCGCTAGAAAGGAAATTTAATTCGCAGCCTGAGATGCAGACTATGTATAGAGAGTTCATGACTGACTATGTTCAGGTATGTCATAAGGAGCCGTATACCCCCTTTTGTATACAGGATAGTGGCCCACAAATCACAGAGTGTTTTATACCTCATCATGGGGTGATCAAAACATCTAGTTCTATGACCAAATTGAAGGTTGTTTTTAATGACAGCACACAGACCTGCAATGGTATTCCACTAAATGACATTTTACTACCAGGTCCTAAGCATCAGAATGACATCAATGACATAATTATAAGATTTGGCTCTAGAGTGTAGTTTGTAATGATGCAGTATTCTTAATTTTCGGGACCGGGACACGTGTTTCATTTTTCGTTCGTTTTTCTTTAGCTTTGGGAAGCTTCGTAATATTTTTATCGGTATTCAAAATTAAAGCCGTGGTGGTCCGTTTTACCGTGATAGTACATTTATCGGGCGGACGTTTGCCGTTTCGTTTCGAACGTCATAGTTTTCAGTTTTTGTTAAGCGTCAGCATTATTTAGAAACTTTCAAACTGCGTCAACAAGTTTTGTACGAGAAGTTCGTTTATCTGCATGTTGACGACGCAGTTTTAGTTCCTACATTGCAGTTTCGATAACCAGTGGAGAGCGTGCGTGGCCAGACCCTTATCTCAGAAGAGGGGGGGTGATAGGCAGCACAAGTACTCGTGTGCCTGTCGCCCTTCAAGTCACTTCAGGTCAGTCACCCTTGAGGGCAGGTCAGTTGGAAGGCAGTCGCCCTTCAGTTCAGTCATTCAATGCTCGCCTAGGCCTCATCGGGCGTGACGATAACCCCCACATCTGCAACTAGACTTTGCTATATTATTTCTCCGCCGGTGNCGCCTAGGCCTCATCGGGCGTGACGATAACCCCCACATCTGCAACTAGACTTTGCTATATTATTTCTCCGCCGGTGAGGGAGGTCGCCGCATTTCTCATTTCTTAGGGGCCAGTTTTTCATAAATGTAATAATCTGTAAACGACTGTGGCTCTATTCTGCACGTGTCTGGTTATCTGTGAACGTTTCGTACTCTGCATATATGAACTTTGTATGTGAACTGTGTCACGTAAATATTAAATAAAAGTATATAACAAATACTCTGGAACTTGACTTTATTTCCTATGTAATTGGTGTGGCACTACTGGAAGGCTTATATTTCAATCTTTTTGTTTTGTAACTAAGGCAGTGTACATTGAAGTTGTGACTGATCTAACTACTCATAACTTTGTTGCAGTCTTAACACAGTTTGTGCCAAGACTAGGATTGTGCACGAGTCTCTATTCGGATTGTGGGACCAATTTTGTGGGCGCAGCAAGGCAGCTTTAACAATCCTTTATCCAACTTTTAAAGTCTCCCATTGTTGAAAGTTTCTCTGTGACTCACTCCATTGATTTTCATTTTCTTCCCCTATCAAGTCCCCATCAAGGTGGGTTATGGGAAGCAACTGTGAAGTCAGCCAAGTACCACCTAAGGCAAGTCATTGGCAATCAAATTCACACTTTGGAGGAGTTAATGACATTGTGTACTAAGGTTGAAGCTGTCCTCAATTCCAGACCATTAACACTGTCATCATTTGACCCATGTGACTTTACTGCCCTCACACCGNGGTTGAAGCTGTCCTCAATTCCAGACCATTAACACTGTCATCATTTGACCCATGTGACTTTACTGCCCTCACACCGAGGCATTTTCTTATGTCCCTGAATCGTGTGATGAAAACAGTGATAGGGCACTCTGCCTGTCCAAGAGATGGAAAATGGTGTGTGCACTTTCCAATCAGTTTTGGAGACTGCATCTTCAACAGCTGCAACCTCGTGGCAAGTGGCAAACCAACCAACCAGGACTCAATGTGGGAGATTTGGTCATTGTAGGGGAAGAACGTATACCCTCATTGGGCTGGTGCTTGGCCAGAGTCATCAAGTTACATCCTGGAGCAGACAACATCGTGAGAATGGTGGAAGTGCGCCGCCAAAAGGGACAGTTGTGCCGACCAGTGCACAAGCTGTACCGACTGCCAACCCAATAATGCTCGCCAGTTCTCAAAATGTGACATTTTGTACATAGCGTGACTGTATATGTGTGTGCTCTTAGAGACCTGAGTCGGTCTCTTAGGGCGGTATGTTGTATATGCTCATGTACTGTACTGTGTGCGTAAGCGTGGAACTATATAGTTTGAAGCACGCATGTATCCAGTATCTTGCAAGTAGTCCGGCAGCATTCCCAGGAGCAGTGAATACCAAGATGGTGAGGCGGTAAGTTCGTGTACAAACCATCATTGTGTAAAATCTTAACTGACAGGACCTGGAAATTTTTTTGATTGATGCAATATTCAATATTTGATAAACTATAAAAGCGGATAATTATAACATTATTTATGGATATAGTAATTTTTCCGGTACAACTGAAAATTTTTGGTGGATACAGTTTTACAGTACATGCGATTTTGGTACATGATAATCCACTGTGTCTGCTTTGTTTCTATGAACATCAAGTGACTGACACCACCATCCATGCAGTTATTGGCGGTAGGGAAAAGCAGTTTATGTTATGACAAATCTGATTTTTCCAGTCTTATAACCTTAATCTTTGTGTATGAACCACATCCCTACTTTTCAAATTCGTTTGTGCGAAAAATTGTATGACTTGTATGTACGTAAGTAAGATACAAATGCACACTAAAAAAAGGTAATGTTAAGTACACCACTAATATGCTATAAGAACAAATCATATAATTCTGTACCTTTCTCTGCAACTTTCCCTTCAAGTTTTTTGGATTCCAAAGTNTATGCTATAAGAACAAATCATATAATTCTGTACCTTTCTCTGCAACTTTCCCTTCAAGTTTTTTGGATTCCAAAGTTGGAGAAGTTAATTTAAGCTGAACTTCTTCAATGCAGGACTTGAAATTAACTTGTTCTTTCTGCAGTTGTTGCTTCATGGTCTGTAAACCTGCAGTCATACACACGTGCCAATAATGTTACTAGAGCTCAACACATTATGCAAGAACAGCGTTAACAGCAGGAAAACTCACCTTCCACATCAAATTCAAGGGACGACAGACGGTCCAATATGAAGCAATAGACCTCATAACCCTTCAAAGCCAACTGTTTCACATCCTCTATGATGTTGCTCTGCTGCCACGGGTCATACATCAGGACTATGGTCGAGGGTGGCAGCGACACTTCCCACATAACCACACACGAGTACCTGCCAACAGTTCCACACACACGACTACAAAACACATGCTCACTCACAAAGCTTGTTTCTTGCAACTGTTACAATATCCTCCAACTCCTCAAACTACACTTGTGCTGAATACCAACAAAACAACAGCACCAGTTAAAATATCATCCTTCTCCCTTTTCTTCCNCTGTTATAATATCCTCCAACTCCTCAAACTACACTTGTGCTGAATACCAACAAAACAACAGCACCAGTTAAAATATCATCCTTCTCCCTTTTCTTCCCGACTATGACAAGCAGCAAAGGGAGGGTGATTACGATCAAAGAAACAAGAAAATTAAGTGGAGTGAAGAGATTTGGGTGTTTCTGAACATCGACGTCTTGAGTGAGAGCCAATGAGTGTGAAACGAGGTGGATATGGAGTATTGCTGGAATGCAAAGGGCGGAGCAAATTAACAAGAAAATGTCTGTCAACCATTTTCACGAGTGTTTCGGGATGACAGATGAACTCATTTCTTTCTTAGTTTTCACACTTTTCTTAGAATGTATGGTAAAGAAAACATAAGTGAAAAAGAAACCTAACCAAAAACTTAAAATCAAAAACAACTATTTAAAACTTACCCACTAAAGGTGTCTACAAAAGCAATTTGAAAAAATCAGAGGCAATCCATTAGGTTGATGTGACAGTAGATGTCCCCACTCAGTCTGATGGCAGCTAGCAGGCTAAAGCTATGCTCTTCACACACATTTTCATACTCCTACTTTTCTGCTATGATGCTACGATGCTCGAGGTCAGGTATGTCAAACTCATCATGTGTATAGAGCCAACTTTAATGATAAACTGAGCTCCAAGGGCCTCTCATTAAAATAAGAAACTTTTGTATTAATTTTATTGGAGCTTAGTATTTGATAAATATGGACAAAAAAACTTTAATTTCAAACAATATGGAATAAAAATACTNACTTCTCGACTGCGCTGACCTGCCCTCACGGGCGACGTGAAGTAACTCTCTCTGACGACTCTCAACCAATAAGACTGTGTAAGGGCGACAGCTAGATGCCTATATCCTACTGCCTATCCCCCCTCTCCTGTGATAACGGCCTGGCCACGGCATCTGCCAGCAGCGTCATCACGAACTGCACGTGTCCCGCGCTCAACACAACGTTATCATAATTGACTGCTCCGTACGCACTACTCCTGCGATAAGCGCCCGGCATCCGGCATCTGCCAGCAGCGTCATCTAAAACTGCACGTGCCCCGCGTTCAACAAGTTATCGACTGCCGCGCCGTCAACATTAACAAACTTCGCCGTCCACAAAAACTTGTTGACATATTAAAACTGCGCCGAAGGAACTAAAACTGTTGATGTCGCCTGATCCACAGAAACTAACTAATCTACTTTATGCTGACGCTTTCAAAACTCCCAAGTTCGAAACGAAAACTGTAACCAGGACTCTTGATAAAAACTTAACACGCAGACGTCCGCCCCTTAACCTACAAATGCACACGTCTGCCGGATAAATAAACACGGGAAACGATNCAAGTAGGTAAATGAATTAAGATGCCACTGTTCAGTTGTCCTTCCCAAAGTCTTAACAATATTTTTAATGCCTTGATACGGTCATACATTGAAATTACTACCGGCTCTTTACTTTTTTACTTTAAATTTGTTGTTTAAATGTTCTGTTGTGTCCACCATAAAAGCTAAATCCTGAAGGCTATTTCTGTCACAAAGATGACTGGTCGATTCAACTTTCACTTCCAGTATAAATTTTATCTCCTTAAGAAAAAGCCAAAACCATTTTATAACATTAAAACAAGAAAGCCAATGAATTTCTGCTAGTATGGCAAGCTTTCAGATTCACTTCCTACATCTTTGAGCAAAAAAGAAAACTGACGATTCAGACCCCTACAGCAGATAACACTTTCTACTTTCTTTACCAATTTTAAAATGTGGTCCATTCGTATAGATTTTGAGAAAAGCACTTCCTTATGAATAATACAGTGAATGTAATTTAACTTACTATCAGGAAAGACTTTCTTTTCCTCTGCCAGCAGATTAGCAACAAATCAGTTGTGCTTTCCCATCATGGAAGGAGCTCCATCTGTTGTTACACACTAGATTTGATAATGAAAGATCAAACTTTTCAAACAGATAATATGCTTCTTCAAATATATCACCACCAGTTGTAGTATTTTGAAGCAAAATTATGCCCACAAATTCCTCAATTATATTGACGCGCCACGAGCAAAGTCATTCTTTCTTCTGCGGCCCCCTCTAAGAAGAGCAGTTATGTCGTACATGCCACAAAGCATCTTCTAAGCCAGGGTGTTTGCCCGGCCGTTGCCGCCTGCTGTGTTGCAACCCGCTTCGCATCACGTCACCGCTTACCCATCCAGCGCCTGGCAAGTGAGGGGAAGTTTGTGCTGCTCTCAGTTACACTCTTCTCTCCTTCGCGTCTCTCTCCACACCTCTCAACCCCTACGCTGGCCCTGTGAGTAGAGTATAAATAGGACCCGCAGTCCTCATTTCAAGGCTGTCTCACGCCAGTCCACTTTCCCGGTGTTACTCTGCCAGAGAGCCATCAAACTTCACATCTTGCCTTTGCAGAACGTCACGCTGCCTGAAGAACTACAGATTTTCTCAAGTCGCATCAGTCTTACGCTGTTCCATCGAGAGCTCTGCTCTGCATGACACTGCCTCGCTGCCCGTCAGCATACCGAAGCCCTTGTGCTTCCAGCTTAATCTCAGCTATCATGAGTGCGAGTACCGCATTCTTGGGGTTGCCCTCGCCGCCCGCGCTGCAGTGTCTTCCGAGATATAGGTAACTATACTAGTTGGCAACTTAGGACCGGCCCTTCAGGCCTCAGTCTGGTTTATATGTGTTCTAATTGAGCAATCAATAAAACAGGCATAAATCAGACTTGGTCGAATTGTCTCTCCAGCACTCTGTATTCCCACACCTTGTCCTTTCTTTTTCCGGTTCGTCACCTGTCCTAATAAGACTCTTCTAGGGTTAGCCAAGAGCAGATGCCTTTCTCCTTTCCTCTCCTATTGATAGCTGTCTCGAAGTGCAGATTAGGAAGCTTGCCTTCCTGGCCCTCATTAGAGCAGTTGTCTCTTGGACTACCGACCTTCCAGTAAGTGCCTGGGTCAGACCGCGATGTTCCACGCGCCAGGTTTCTTGCTTGGAAACAATAACCCAACTCCCAACAGGAGTGGACACCCTTTGCTGTCTACTGTAACCTTCAGCTAGGAACTTGGGTCAGACCGCGATATTCCGCATGCCCTGTTTCTTGGTTGAATACCAGTAGTACAGAACTGCCACCTCACCTGACCTCCGCATCCCTCATTCCATCAGGCTGTGTCTATCCCTTACTGGCCACCCACTATCAACCTAAGTAGTTACCCCCACCACCTTATGCCTCATTATAGGACTGGGCGGGGCAAAGCTGCTTAACTAGGGTTAGCTCTGGCTGGGGTAGGAAGGGAAAGCAGCTCAGTTGACCACCAGGTATACTCCTGGAAGAAACAGGAGGTTGAACGTCAAAAAGGGTCAACCACCAGCTCAGCAAGCTCAATTTCTAACCTCCTCTGGCACGCACTACGCGCAGTATCTCCGCTGCCACCTATGCCGCTGAAGATTATACCTATCTTTGTCAGGCCAGCAAACGTTAGCAGTGTAGTCAGGACCAACGTCACACCAGCTTACATTCCAGCCAGGGCACCAACTTGCTCATCACTAGCCTGTGCCTCACCCAAAGCTCAACGCATAATTATTGACGTATCCAAAGTCAACAACTCGGGCACCAGGAAAAAGGAAAAACCCCATTCAAGCGACAACCACGGCTTCCANATTACCTTGGCCTTACCCTCCAACAGCAAATCCCACTAAGGGTAGGTGATGAGGCGACAATATTTGTGTCTTTATCACAAGCACAGATGGAAACAATTATTTGTACATCACCCCCAACACATATATTTCCATCAACTACAGTAGAAACTTTTCACTTTTGCCAGCAGTTGTTTATTTAAATTCCATGCATTATTAACTATCTCAGTAATTGTATATTGCGACAAGGAAATGTTTCTGAAAGTTTCACCTTTATCTGGACACAATTTCAGTGGTTTTCACAAAACACTGATTTACAAAATCGCTGTACCTAAAATATTTTGAATTTTTTTATATCAGCTCTGCTATCACATATCTTTCTTGAACAATGGCTTCACTGACTCATTTTGAATTTTTTAACACAGACTGTTACTTATTAAAAGTAGCCTTCAAATCCCGTAATTTATCTTTTCTTGATTTGTCTTGGTACTGATCATATTTTTGGCGATAAGTTTCATAACGGTGTTGTAACGTCTGTGATCACGGCTGGAAGTCACGACTCGGTTAGCTCAGCTGGGTAGAAGCATGAAATTCTTTAAAAAGGCGCCAATTAAATACAAAATAATGTAGTCAAGTTCCGGTTTATTATTCTTATTTATTAGAAAGAAGCAACAGTTTACATACAGAGCACAGGTATGCCGAGTACGAACAGGTTTCACTGATAAACGGCCAAGTACAGAGCAGCGCCACAGTCGTTTGATTGTTCATTCACATCTGAAAAACTTCCATCGCGACAGTAACTAACGACCTCCCACACCAGCGGAGAATTAAATGAGCAGGATAAAGTTGCAGGTGTGGGGGCTATTGCCACGCCCGAGGTGGCCTCGGCACTGGTTGCTTGTTGTCGACTGTTCGGCCGTTGTCAGTTATCTGTCGTCTGGGTAGTAGGCACTCTGTATATTACTTCGCTGTGTGCCTACTTACCCCCCTCTTCTCAGAGCATCAAACACAACCAAAAATTGACATAGCGTATATTGCAACGCAAGCTCTTCCCACGCTATCCAAACTGTGTCGTAGTAAAAGATAATCAAATCTTCTAGAACAAAAACTGTCGATGCAGTTCGGAAAGCTTCTATCACTAATGCTGACGCGTAAGAAAAACTAAGATTTCATGAAACGGCAACCGGATGCCAGATAAACAAACTACCACGGCTTTAATTTTGAATCCCGATAATATTTTACAAAGCCACGCTGAACGAAAGAAAATGAACCGCGTATTCCGATAATTAATATATTGCATCATTACAGTGTCTTAAATTATATTCCTTTGGGACACTTATACTTTGACTGCAAATCAAACACACAATTTTGCCTCTGCTTTCACAACAGAAGTACTTAAGTTCCCATCTTTCTTGGAATACACAGGCCTCAGTTTCTATTGCTCTCTTATTTTTATTTGAGTTTAGAGAATGACATTGCCCTTTGAAAACACTCTAGCAAAAATATGATAGCTATTCTCAACTAACTGCATAAGTTACATACACACATCATTATACACTCAAAACAGCTGAAACAGCGAACAGCAACCAAAATGGTACAAACAAATACAGTACACTGGCCATAGAAAAGGAAGGGGGTATAGAATCACCGCTCAAAGTAGCTGGTGAAGCAAAGTACACTAGTGAGCTATCCAGCAAACAGACCTTAAACTATGACTGAAATGAAGGGTAGGAACCTTGAAAGTGCTAAGCTCTCTTGAACTGGCCTAGAACTACTTCAAGATGAATAGTGCACCCACGACACTGGCTGACTGACGACATACGATTATTGTATATGGTGACTCATCACGAGACCTATTATAAGTAGTGAGTACGAAGTGGGGCGAGGTTGAGAGAAATAAATCCCTGACCAACCCTTTACAAACTTTTAGTGCAATAACATTTAGTATTGTCCTTGAAGAAGCTACAAATACCTTCTTACAATTTTCAGAATCGTATAACTTGGAAGAATATTTAAAAAGGTTCATTGTCCACTAGGCTGAAAAAAAAAATTGGTACGCCACACATCTATTATATATTTTATACTTATCAAAGAAAGTATTAATTTATTAAATTACAAAGTAGTGCAACGGCCACATTTTGCAGGCACGGGGGGCTGCATGCGGCCCGCATTTCGCAGGCACGGGGGGCTGCATGCTGCCCGCATTTCGCAGGCATGGGGGGCTGCATGCGGCCCGCATATTTGACTTCCCTGCAGAGTACTCAGTGCCTCCAGCTGAGCTTCCTGGGTCAGAGCTGACTGCCATGCTTTTGGCTGTTCAGACTGGTAGCCGCCCTACGCACATACACCGCCTTGTTTAACCAAGGAGTATCTCCACACCTAAGCTACAGAAGGCCACTTCGAAATAGTCTGAAACACTCATATAGCCCATTCATGACAGCTCGTTTATGGCTTACATATCTACTGCAAGTCAAGATGTATCTGGCATGGTGCCAAGCAACTTCAGCCATAAATCAGGCTATCATAGGCCTACACCTCACTGGTGNTATAGCCCATTCATGACAGCTCGTTTATGGCTTACATATCTACTGCAAGTCAAGATGTATCTGGCATGGTGCCAAGCAACTTCAGCCATAAATCAGGCTATCATAGGCCTACACCTCACTGGTGGCACTTTGGCCCAAGTCTTCATTCAGTGCCTCGCAGGATTCAGGTGACCTAAATCCATTGGCCACAATGCTAACTCACAGAGAGAAGCAGAGAACAAAGCCCTGGAAAGGACAAGACAAAAACAATTAAGAATACTTCCATAACAATAGCCACCTCTACAATCACTAAACAGCAATTCATTAGGAGTGCGGAACCAATTATACATACCTTTTATATATTTATGGTAGCCTAGCGGCCTACTTGCAACCTAAACTATACCTTTGGTTGAGGCTTATGGGAAGGGTTTTCCTTGTTGGCCTGAAAAAAGCCGCCCTCTCAAGAGATTTTACTCAATACTGAACCAGTGTTAAAATGATGACCTGTTATATGGAAGAGTACTGATCAGTCTCTTAATGAGAGATAACCTAAACTGGTGAGGAAAAAATACTTTATAAGAGCTAGGTGCATTGCCATTGAGCCTTACATCCTCTCAAGAGTGTAGGTTGAGAGGTGTAGGGAGGAGTGTGTCCAACCCTGCCACACACAAAAACCATAATTACCCCACCCCCTTCCAACTCATACTGCTAAATTTTCCCTCTCACGCTACAGGACAAGCAGTTGTGGTGGCTGACTGGTTAAAGCAACAACTTCTTAACACAGCATTCAGTTCCCAGTAGTATCACATCTAAATTTTGCATATGGGACATGTGGCAGATGTTGCAAAAGTCTCGTGAGTTTTCTCAGAGTACTCCTGTTTTCCAAACCAATTTCATTCTGATTTATCATAGGGTCTCATGAAGAGTAAAAATTTAATGATGGCAGAAATCTACAACCCCAACTTCAAAGCCTTCTCTCCTCTACTTTTAGTATTTCAGCAACACACAAATTAGTGTACTGTCTGGGATTTCTTTATTATTATTTTGTACACATACCTCCACGACATCTGTTGACCATGCTTACTACACGAGAAATTAAAGCAAATGGAGAGCTATATATTCTCATACCCCCTCCTCTTATCACTTGCAAGTGAATGAGATGCTTTTGACTGAAGGTAGACCTATTGTGAGACTCATAAAGACACTGTATCTCTAAGCAGTGTCAACGTTACATCTTTAAAGACCACACAAAGAGGATCATGATGCCTAGTAGCTACTCATGTGTCTCACATTTGAATGGACAACACTGAGTTTTAATTCACAGGTCAGTCTACAGCACACAGGAGAAAATTTTGTTACACAACAGCAAGAACATCACTTTATTTATGTAATTAAAGTATCTGATTTAAACTAACACATCACTTACACAGAATACTAAAAATGTGCTGAAAATAGGCAAATCCATTTCCCAATAGTTTATATAATGGAGCAGTGCTGCACTCACTTGAAAGAGACAACAATGTTCTTGTAGCTGAAGTACTGGTAATTCTCGTGATGTAGCGAGTGCTGACAGTCGGTGTCTCTTCCACGCTGCCTGTACATGTGGCCATGGAAACGCAGCTCTAGGTACTTGGCAAATGAGAAAGACCATGTGTCATCAGACATTCGGACCACAGGCGTTCCCTGGNGAAACGCAGCTCTAGGTACTTGGCAAATGAGAAAGACCATGTGTCATCAGACATTCGGACCACAGGCGTTCCCTGGAAAACACATTGCTCTTTATTACATAAAATTCATTAGTGCACCTGAGTGACTGTCATCAGACCAGCACTAATTTACAACTAATAGTAAAGAAAGAAAGAAAGAAAGGTAGAGAAATAACAAGTGTCTCTTTGTGTTCTTCAATTGTTAACATTTTTCATGAAATCATGTATTTTGGACACTTCTCCATTTTGCATATATAGAGTTTTTTTTAAGGAATAACTTCAGTATCTCTACACAAGAATAATTAAATGTTGAATTTTTGTCCTGCTCTTGAAATGAAAGCCACCCTACAGGTAAGTCATGGCCAATGTACTGCTTTGCTGATATGTCCCAAAGAGAAACTAGCAGAGCCCGAAAAATGAAGCAATGGTTGTGATTAATGTACTTTCCCAATGCCACCTAAATGAACAAGCAGTTTCACCTTGGAGACAATAGTCTGTGAGAGTGTCCTACCATCATTACTTTCCTCTCAAAGTGACTATTTTGATGCGTGACATCCGTGATTGACTGGGGCGTCAAGGTAGGGTTAGTTTTAGGTGTGTCGGTTAGAGACACGGCTGGCTGTCAAGATTGACTTATAGTTTGTTCACTGGAGCCCGGCCGGTATACAACCTGCGTTACGTGGTTTGGCGGCTTGGTATAAAGTCTGGAGTGTGCAGAATGAGCTAACGTATTACCAGCCTGCACACCGCAACTTGTTAACCTTTGACTGGCGTCGCCCGGGGTAGCACCTGGATCTGCTTCAGCTGGGGTTGGCTCCTACTGGAGTTCGTACCCAGGCTCAGGGCAAAGGTGCTGCTGCAGCGGGTGATGCAGGTAAAGGCCTGCAGAGGGCTGCTGGTTTGACTGAGGTGGCACCACAGGTTTGCGAGACCCAGTGGTACATTGAGTCCTTGGCAGAGGGAGACGACGACGGGATGTAGTTCTTCGGCAGTCTTGAATGGGGGCTGAAATAAGGAGGGAGANNNNAACTGTCGAGTGGCATGTGCTCGTTCCCAGAGGATTATACTGCAAAGTGCAGTTGGGGCTGGGTTACAGCCCAAGTTAAGCTCGGAGTTGGTAGCAGCCTTTCTAATATGCAACCTGGTACCACTCCTATGGGTGTAAGGCATGTAGGTAGGTTCTACGGTCGGCCACAACAGAGAGGAATAGGCGGCGAAGTACCCTTACTAAGTGTTGAGCCAAGCAGAGGCCGAGAAAACCAGAGTCGTACCAAAGTACTCTAACCGGCGACAGTTCAGCGCGGTGGTTAGAGCGACTGGTTTACCCTGGGAGTCCGACAATAGCGTAGGTATGGACCAAAGGGGCACTCTTTCCGGCAACAGTTCAGCACAATGGATGAATGAATGGCCTGGAATGACTAACAACCTTGTAGTTGTGACCTAATGGTTGGGGCTCTACCGTACTGCACACCAGATGCAGAGTATGGGTGGCCATCTAATGTGTATTGTTTTGACGTACATGCATCCGGTTAAGGGAGCCCGCAGTCCTACACTAGGTTCGGAAAATAGGTTGAAAATGACAGTCTCCTGTTCTTTCCTGGTGGGCTGATGTCTTCGGAAGTTGGAGTTACAGTCACCCTTAGCAATGAGTACTCAGAAGTTAATAAAAGATGTGTTTATTCTGAGAGGAATAACACGGCGGCCTATAGTAACTTCTAATTCACCAAGAACTGTAATGGAAGATAACCTACGCAAACCAGAAGAAGGGGACCTGGGTCTAAACTAACAAAGCAGATGCAGCTACGTAGCTATTATACTGGCTAACCCCAACTAACTCGATGCTTGTTGTCCAGAAGGGATTCGGGTACCATTACCAGAAGGGTAGTGGGTGTAGAAAATGGGTGTTGACTTCTTCAGTGGCTTCTGGTGAAGGTCTTGAAGAGCGTTTGGTAGGTCACAAAGACGTTGGGGTTAGCAGAGAGCTCCAGCACTGGAGCACTGGAAGTGGTGGAACGAGCTGCTGAGAATGAACTGCCGTTTTGCGGCTGTGCACAGACACATAACCTACCAGCCCGCGGGTTGTCTGAGGTGCGGGGGTGGTGGGGTGAGTTCCTCCTCCCGTGAGCGGAGTTGCCCTCTCTGGTGCCATCTCTCGGTCCATGACGAAATGAGGTGTGTGTGTCATGCGGGGTTGCATCTGCGATATGCGCTTAGCTGGCGCGCTAGGCTGGCTTCTATCATACGAGAGCGGTTGGCATGACGTCTGATAATAAGGCGAACTAATTAGCTGCCTTTGTCTGTGAGTCCCCCCGTGTCTAGAGGTGTGCTCTGGATGCAAGTTGTTTGATGATCATACCCTGCTTGGGTTACGTGATTCCATGTGCAGATGAGGCGAAGTTGTGTTTATATTTACTTATCAGCGTCACACGTCAATTTTATAACAAACTATCAGTTAAAAGCTTGGGTTATTTTCATTTCTATGCTGGACTGGAAGTTCTTGTGCCTTCACCAAGTAAAAAAATAATAAAGATGAATATTGTGTCTGTATGCAGGTAATTTCATTGCCTGGAATTTAACCTTTACACCAAACCTGAAATTTGTGTTTTCTAAAGTACGAGCCAACAAAAGTCGCTCTAAAAACCATAAATTTATCTGACAAAGTAAGAAGTCAAATTCATTTGTCATAATATTACTATGGCAGGCCATGGCCAATCTATGCAAGGTGTCTCCTTATATGAATTTGTCTAGGCCAAAAAAAATTAAGATGCATTTGGAAGTATTGTCGGAATGCTAAGGTTGACGCCTCACCCATTTGGGGTGTGATGGGCGCTGATGTCAGGTGCTTCCCTCCTCCAAGGTCGGGAAGCATGAGCCATATTAATGGGGATACTTGCTGGTTTATTATTCGGAGGCTGGCCTGTCTTGAAAGGAAGGTTGATGACCTGCCGGGTGGTCTTAGGCAGTGCTGGTTTTATGGTAGCACTAGTACTGATGTGAACAGGTATGAAGGTTGCCAGATTTAGGTTGGACGGGCGGAATTAAAGTTGTCTGGCCATGGGAGTTGAGACGGTCAGATGAATAACAGGGAGCCTTTGTTTAGGTGGGGTAGGAGGTAGGGGAGATATGGCGCTAGGCACTGTAATGCATCCCAGCAGGTATTTCTAGTCCAAACTGACGACTGTGGTCTGAGGTCTTCTTGATGAGAGCATCCTCCACTCTTGCTGTTTCCTCCTCGAGTTTGATATATACATGGGCGTTCCCAGGGTCTGTTTCTCGCCAACCATTTCCAGCAAAGGCTCTCCAGGCTTCCTTCTGCCCCCAGCCTGAAAATGAGGCATTGTTTTTAGACTTAGAACAATGGGGTATAGCAAGGGGAAAACCTGTGCGGGTCTTATGGAAAGCCGACCTCCTTCCAGCGCCAGTGCCTGGGCAAGCTTGCAGCTCCTTCCCTGGTGTTCCAGTAGAGTGGGCTGTATGCTACAAACTAGTCCCCTGGAAATGTCGCAAGCTCGTGTGCCTATTATAGCCACCTCTGCCCTCCCACTAAAAATAACCCAAGTGGTGCAGCCTGATCACATCAAGTGATACACCGACAGAAGCAGGCAGAAGCTCCTACACTTTATCCTCTGTGGAGACTGACACAGTGGCCTGTTCGTTATAACATCACCAGTATCAGTGGTATGCTAGACTAACTACAACAGCCTGGTGTCTTAAGACTTGGGCACGCTGTGGCGTGTAGCGGCCTAAATATTGGTTGGAAAGGGAGGGAGAGAGGGTTTGCAACTGTGGTAGTGGCTACATAGAGTAACAACATCGCTTGTGGCACACCAAGGTACTAGCAGTGCTACATTAATTATTGCTCATTTTAAACTGCTGATAAATAGCAGCAAGTCCTCCATTTAGGGAAAGGAAAATGACAGAAACTCTCAATTGCACACTGTTTTGACGACCTTGAAGGTGGATGAAACATTTTAGGGAGCGGTTCTGTGACAAATTAAGGCTACAAAACTTGGCCCAGGTTGCCTTTGACAGTAGCATCCTTACTAAAGAAAGCACCATCTTAATGTGTGTGCGAAAAAATGATCTTTCTAGGTTTATTTTCAATGCAATTTCTATTTAATGCCTTGCTTTGAACACTCCAAATTTAGTATTTACACAAAGCTGACTGGCTTTTCAGCTACCCTCATCAATGAAGTAAACTTGGTAGATGGATGTAACACTTGTCAATGTTGTGTTTTCATATTTTGCATACCATGCTTGTGGATACTCTTCCACATATGTTCACAACCAAGAGAAGTGAGATAGATGTCACATTGCTTGCTCATACTTTGAAACTCATATGTGACTACTGTATCAAGATAACACTACGTGCTTCATGCAGTCAAATGAAATCTTGCGAAGGAAGGCCTCAAGTACCTCGTCTCCATCACAATGATGTAATGTGTTTTTGTAGACAAAATAGATGCAGTCAGAGAACATTGCTTTTTACAGACAGTTAAGGAGAACATACATCTGTACAACAGTTGCAATTGTGGTTGACAACACTACCCTTGCAGTGACATAAATAACATACTCCAACTATATCTTGGCAACATAAATGGATCTACAGGTATGACATTGCAGCACCGACCTACAAGAGACACACAGCTTTAACATTGGCAGTGACACAGCCAATTTATTCAGTGTGATTAATTATTTGCAACCTAAGCATGCAACCATTAATAGGAAGAGCAACATCAGACCTGCCAGTTCCTAGTTAATTATTTGTCTACAAAATTTGTCACAGAGGCAAGTTTCTGAAGTATCTACAAAAGTACAAGAATCCTGCATGCTAAGATAAAACATAAATTTACCGCATCTATAGATCAGATATTTTACCTGAACGCCAAAATATATTCGGAACAATCGTTTAGCTATGAAATACAGTGGATTCTCAATGATTCATTCCCGTTATTTACGTTTTACCTCATCGGTACATTCGTCAAAGATTTCGCGCATCATTAGTTTTTGAACGCTATGTGATCGCAAAACAACACTAATAATCTACAACTGGTGCTATTGATAGTATTGTTTACATTCCGCAACAGTTTTTCATGTTCTATAGAGTACCATTCTTCATCTTCCTACATCTTTACTGCACTTCTTGTAGGTAACTGACAATGAGAAACCATCTCGTATTCTTATTCTTCTTACATGTTTACTGTACTCTTACGTTGGCGATGAGAACGAATCACACAATCTCTGACACTGTATTCAACGATTTAGGGCCTTGTTATTGTAAACTGAACTTGGAATGAGGTTAGCGGTGTATCAGTATTTTGACGGGCATGATTATTATCAGAAACTATTGACTGCGTGTTGGTTAGAATTGTAAAGGTTTGAAAAAGACTTGGCAAGTAATGATTGGCAAAAATTGTCGCAAATAAATCAGTTGTAATTTTAACAGAGGTATTGAGCATGACTCGGCTGACTAAGAAACACCAAACAAAAATATTAATATAAATAAAAATTAAATTTTGCTCAACTTCAAGAATTGAAGTTTTTAATTTAAAGTGAATATTTAATCATAAATTGACTTGAATAAGTTGTTTTTAATGACATCTTTAGGCTGTTGGTTTAAACAAACATGTATTTTGAGGTTATGTACAATATTTCTCAGGTCTAAAATCTAAGTCTACGTCCATAGTTTTCTTGCATGCTTAGTTTTTTCTTGTTTGTCCACTGAAAAACGAATAAAGAGAGAATCCACTGTATCTTAAAACACACCAATAAAAGGGAATTGAATATACTGTTATGTGTTTCTGCTCTACGTTGCTTCCCTTGCCCCACCCCACTCAAAAGAGCAAAGCACAGTGTGTCGAGAGCATCACTGGTAACCCACAATGTGCGCTGAGATTAACAAAAGGGAGGGGGTGGTAGCTGCTGCAGTGCCGCAATAAGCATATCAGGACTCATACCACTTCCTATCCTTGAGGATTGAATGTCTGGGGTTTATCACTGCAAGATATATAAGCTGCAGCATGCTCCAGAGTCGACAGTCTGGAGTCTGCAGCCTTGTATGATATTGGGCCCCACATGTGTGGAGCCAGCGAAGTGATGAGCTACGAGTAAGAGTGAAGTATGAGGACTGCGATAATCAGTACTGTAGAGAGTGAGACTAACAAGCAGGACTAATTAACTGGAAGCGTGATTGATGAACAACTATAATAATAACAGTACAGTTGGATTAAATATGTGTAAATAATAAGTGCAAATTAAGTGACTAACCAATATAATGATAGTAATAAGGACTTTTATTTGAATTGAGATTAACATTAAATATTGCTTTCACTGAGAATAATAAGCGTCAATAGTAGATATACCATCTAGAGTTTTGCTGTCGGGGGTCACCCTCACTACATTATTTCCACACGAGTCACAGACCTTCTTGGCAGTCAGGTTACCCTGCTCTTCAGATACCCCTGGGCACAGGTTGTGATTATATGTGGTTTATTCTGAATAAACCCATATTGAAGATACCTCAGTCTTTTACCATTCTGTTCATCTGGTTCCTATCCAGTGATCCGCCATCCTCTGAGGCTCAAGCAAGCCCTTGGGGCTTACACTATCCACACCAAGATCCACACACTACCTCAAGCTGGACATTTGGTTACTAGCAATAATGCCACTTCTTTTGACACCACTGAGGCAAAGAGCAACCCTTGCTATGAGACCTACTTGAAGGAGACTTGGTTACAAACAATAAAGCTGCTTCTCTATGCCTTCTGGGGAGTAGGCATAGCAAGGCATCCCACCACCCCTACGGGTATGTGAACCCCCAAGTTGAAAAAGGGTACCGACTCAGCTAAGCATCTGGATATGAGCGATATTGGGCTGCTTTTCTGGGCATGAGTTGGGAAATAGGGTTTGCTACCATTAGGTGGAGGGAAGCCCTCCATTGGGAAGCGGACCGATCCTCGAGCACTGGCACCTGACAGAGGCTCCAGCACACTGGAAGACTTTACACACAGTTTAGACCACCATGTCTACTTTCCAGAGTTAGCCAAAGTCTAAGCTACTACCTAGCCACATGCCCCATGAACAGAGCAGGGAGGGCAAATTCTGAGAAGATAGTCACTGCTTAGGATTTACGATTTGTGGGTTAGGGAGCTGACTGTCAAAAGGTGTATACTCACTTGCAGGAGGCTGCTCGACAACAGTCCAGTAACACCACAACCACAACCACAATCACCACCTCAACCTGCCAGAAACTGTCGCAGACTAGCAGTATCAGCACAGCAAGGACAGCATATGTAGTACTATCAGGGAAGTACTCTCAGAAGACGTGGAAACTGGCAGGATGAGGGTAACCCCATTAACTGCAAACTCGGAAGGCGAGCGCAAAGGCTTAGTACTGTGGCTAACATCGACGATGAAGCAAAGAGCTTGTAAAAAAACTGAGCTGATGCGAACCAGCCTCATACTGTGGCCTGCAGCCCGTGTTATAGCTTTTAATTAGTCATCCAATTTTCAAACCTCACAAGCTAGCATGATACTGGTGTGCCAGTTGCTTTCATGATTCAGAGAAGAGAGTATGCTGTGTTGCCTCATAAACATCAGCACATGCGCCACGAAAATGGTACATTGAGCTTGCTTCCTTACCGACTTGCATATGCTGCAGAGGCTCCACATGAAAATGTTGTTGCCATCAGCTGTGTCAAACAGGTTGGAATCCACCTCTCGCAGTGTAATATGTACACAGCCCTGATTGTGCACAAAGCGCCTGATATGGTGCAGCATTGGTGTATCGCATGACTCCGAAGGGCACACATATGACTTGCGGAAGCAGTACCGCTCCAGGAAGCTGCCCAGCGGAATGTCGTTGTGGCCATAGAAGTCCATGTAAACAATCCTATCAAATACACAGTACAAAATTTTTATTACTTTCTTACAATAAGATACAAAAATATTTTGAAACACCTACTGAAGTTTTATTTACAAGAGATATGAACACTCAACTCTCAGATTAACTGTAATCCAAACAATCTACATACAACCTTGTTTGACTAATCAAATGAACCATGGAACCGTGAAGTTTGTTTACCATACATTCATAAATGGTCAATGTGACCACCACGAGCGGCCCGAACGACATCTACGCGATAATCAACCTCGTTCCACACTGTCGTCAGCATGTCCGGTGTTACAGTTTGGATGGCGTCCATAATTCTCATTTTGAGGTCGCCAATGTTAGCCGGCAATGGTGGACGAAACACTTGATCCTTTACATACCCCTATAGAAAAAACTGCACGAGATAACATCAGAGCTTGGTTACCAGCTGCTCCTCGACCAATCTAGCATTGCGGCAACGTCTCCTTCAGGTATCCACAAACAGATAGGTGAGAATGGGGTGGCACACCATTAAGGAAACATCAGACCATCCCCTTCACATTGACGTGTCGAATGAGAGCTCGCTACCCCCTCACACCGAGAATTATGAACGCCATCCAAACCGTAACACCGGACATGCTGACAAGAGCATGGAACGAGTTTGATTATCGCGTAGATGTTGTTCGGGCCGCTCATGGTGGCCACATTGAACACTTATGAATGTATGGTAAACAAACTTCACGGTTCCAGAGAAAGAGAGAGAAAGAGAGAGAGAGAAAGAGAGAGAGAGAGAGAGAAAGAGAGAGAGAGAGAGAAAGAGAAAGAGAGAGAAAGAGAGAAAGAGAGAAAGAGAGAGAGAGAAAGAGAGAGAGAAAGAGAGAGAGAGAGAGAGAGAAAGAGAGAAAGAGAGAGAGAGAAAGAGAGAGAGAAAGAGAGAGAGAAAGAGAGAGAGAGAAAGAGAGAGAGAAAGAGAGAGAGAGAAAGAGAGAAAGAGAGAGAGAGAGAGAGAGAGAGAAAGAGAAAGAGAGAGAGAGAGAAAGAGAGAAAGAGAGAGAGAGAAAGAGAGAGAGAGAAAGAGAGAGAGAAAGAGAGAGAGAGAAAGAGAGAAAGAGAGAGAGAAAGAGAGAGAGAGAGAGAGAAAGAGAGAGAGAAAGACACACATATGCATGCACATACATACACAAACACACAAAAAAAAGTCAAACACATTTTTCCATGCAGCTGCGATGTCACACAACGTTTTGCTAGCTAATTTGTGTTTGTGTGCCACTGCTTGCCGCCTGATGAAACTGGCCTAGCCGGTGAAACGTTGCACGACCGCGCATCCACGTGGAAATTATGTTAGTCTGACTTTTGTTTGTGAGTGTGTATTCACGAGTAACACCTGCCATATCACATGTGAGAGAAAGAAAGTGACAAAGATGCCACATAATGGAAACTGTAGATGTACTCGCAGCTTCACAAGGACCCCCAAACTAAACTTATTTGCTTGGTCGACAATCCCTTGTAGATGGGGCCCTGCTACCTACTACATTCTGAAAAAGCGAAAAGGAAAGCATAGGTGACCTCTAAAACTGTCTCCTATAACATACTCAAGTTATCAGCTATGAAAATATGCCTCTGAAAGGAGAACTGGAATTTGTCACATTACCCTGCTATTTCCTCAAGCAATTCTAAGACCAGAATGAGAATTACAGAGTAAATAGATATGAATCCAACACTGAGAAGGATCTAAGTGTGGTCAATGACTATAACTACCAGCAGATTCCACCTCAGTAAACAGTAGTGCAGCGCAGCATTGACTCTGAGATAAGTGACTAGGAATAACTACCCAGCAACCTATGCCAAGTGTTGAATCATAGAACCTCCCAATAACTTGAAGCAAAAAATCTGCTGCAATTTGTAGGCCAGATAAGCTCCTGTGAAGCCCATAACCACGCCTACTCAAAATGCAGGTTTAATGGATTCACAATATTGGAGCAAGTTCTAAGTGGCAAGACCAACTTTGAATCAATAAACCTCCCAGCACAAAAAAAATATTTTGGGTCCAAAAACTTTTTTAGACATTCTGCAACTCAAGAATTACATGAAAAACATATACTTACGGTAACAAGTGATCAAACTTGACATGTAATGCTATACCACAATTTTTTTCCACCATATGTTAACTCCTACAAAGAGCTCATGCTGCCCAGCCTTTACTTAACTAGAAACATCTCAGAACCAATGAACAGTAAACACTGCCAGAGCAGTAACACACAACCAGGAAACAACAGACTGCAGAATGGGATTGCATTTCTCAATGTGATGTCCCAGTACCAGGAGTGGCGACACAAGGCCAGGCAACGTTACAAAGAAGCGAACAAGCAAGGAACCAACCCACTAGGACAATGGAGTTAATTTTCCTACCTTAAAGAAGCAGAACTTAAATCTGAAATGTAACAAGAAATATGGTGCTTAAGTGAGTTCCAGATGCAACCCGTGCAGCGGGCAACCCCAGGTCACCAGCCACAGCCTACCAACCCACGCGCATCTGTCTGTGCCGCTGCTGCAGGGTGGGAGAAAGGCAAGAGAGCAACCCTTGACATCAGAAGGGAAGTGACAAACGGATGTGTAGGCCCATGTACCCTGGACCTCCAGACAGTTCTCCAGAGTAACTCATGACACTTTTCAGACCAACTTGTCTAGAGAAGCACTCCAACCCTGGTCCTCTAGCTATAAGCTATTTAGACTTTGATATCTGTTTAAAGCACCATTCACCGGCAACTTGACTTACAGCAACACCGGTGACCCTGACGGTTTCTGAGGCTCTCCGGCCAGACACCAGCTGGTATATACAGCAGCCTTCCAGAGACATCTTCACCCAGCCTTGGTCCTATCTGTATACCTGCTAGCATGAAACACTTGCTACCTATCCTAACCTATCGCTTGTTGAGTTCAAGTTAAGTACTGTTGCTTAACGACCAACACCAGAGTTCTTTTTATGTTGTGTGTTTATTGTGTACTTATAAAATCCAGCCTCGCAATATGTATATTCTTGTTAGCTCTGTTTGCATAGCCACCCCAGGCACCCTCACCTGCAGTAAAAAGGTGGTAGGAATTCTCTCTCTTTTGAGAATACATAGTCAGTAGTATAGTGACTTCACTTTTCTCATTTAAATTAGATTCAATTCGTCTATTTCTGTTCTTCAGACACAGGGGAGTGCCTTTGAGTAACTTCTATACTATTTTGTGCCAAAGCGATCCCAACCGGCGACAACAGATATGTTTTCCAGCTTGGTGCTCCATTAAAATCAGACCCTTACTCGGCCATGAGCCAAACTTAACCTCACTTGTTCTTCGCATCATAACATTTCTTAATAATCACATAATTTAACATTTGTATAACACTTGCATCATTTAGAGTAGTCTCAAGTAACCAAGGGAATTCATTTGCAAGTGCACCTGTGGGTTCCCTTAATCGCAAGCCCATTGGTAGAAAGACATTCAACATTCTGCGGTCAGCCTTGGTACATCAATCTCTGACGTATTACGGGGAGAGTCCCCTACTAGAAACCTCCACACCATAGGGAAGGTTATTCAACCCCACTGATGCATTACCGCGTATCCAGCTTTCTTCAGCTAAAGGCCATGGAAACTTGTCTCGGTTGATTACCTCCACTTTCCTTACACTTAAGCTCCAAACCAGGAACCGTACTCCTCTAGCTGTTCCCGACTGGACATGGATACTGTCAGCACCATGAGCTGAGGGACCAGGCTTAGCAAGCCTGAAGCCAAACTGTAGTACGATGGCTGTGCCACAAGGACTCTTTCGCCCAGTAATAAAAACCCCAGCACCCGAAATATTTGGGCAGGGCCAAACCCACAAGTTGAGAGACGTACTAATCTCTGTCTCATATAACTCTGCAATATCATGACAGTTGTAAGTGGTCCTGTATCAGCTGATGCAGGAACGAACAAAAATTAATATTAAGTTGGCTATTCTGAGTGCACTGCCGACGCACATCACACAAACAGAAGATACACGGATAAGAAAGAGTTCCTAGATTAATTAATACATTTTATTTTATGTGGTCACAAAACAGCAGTTTTCTGACAACATGTCAGCACAAAACAGCGCTAAAGTAGTAATGTATATGTGTTCAAAATGAAATGCACATTAAAACGATCTGTATTCAAATGAAACACAACTTCTAACCTCGGGAGTTCTTTTCACGTTGTATTTCCACTCTTCATCCATGCCTTCCATACATGCCTTATATTAATTCCAAAAGCCTATAGAAATATCACATGGTATTGTTGAATTATTTTTTCAAATATATTCCAAACTCGTGTCGTTTCGAGCCAGTAATATGATAAAAGTCAACTTTTAAAAAGACGGGATCAAGAGGTAGGCTAATGGGCTGCTACCTGTTGAGTAACGTGCTCAGCTCACAACACACCCTGCCATGCCACGGCGTGCCATCTGTCAACTTTCTACCGAAGCACTATCCGCCAGAAAAAATTAACTTTAGTGTATTCAAACTGTTTAGTACCAGTAATAGCAGAACTACTGCTTTGCAATAGTCGTTGGTGAATGAAAGTGTGTTGTCCGCCAAGTTCCCCAAATTACTTTTATTTCCAGTTTTAACATATTATCACACTTTGGACGTTACAGTTAATAACTACAATTACCGTCTCGCAAATGTTAACACAAATTAGCTGTCTTGGACAAATTAAAAAAAAGTTAGCAAATATTCAATTTTTTGCAAGGTTTTATATTTTTACTGTTGCAACCTACAAATTTTTTTAGACAGATGTCGGTCTATAAATACCTTAAAATTTGTTTAGCATTACAGTACAATGGCAAGTGAATAAGCTGACAGCGTGTTAATAAAATATACAGCCCCCACTTGATGCACCAGCTGACGGCAAAAGGATGCATAAACGAAGGATGCATAAAGGCAAGAGGATATATAAAGGAAACATTTGGCGCTACTTTCGTCGAACTATCAAAATCTTGCCAAGTTACATGAGACAGAGAGTACCTTAAGTTATAACCATGGAATTACACCCATTCAACCAACAACCAACAGAAAAGAGAGGCGTCTCCGCATCCAGTCAACAAATCCAGAGTAAGTGAGCCAGGTCGCCCAACCCAATCGATGCAGGTTAAGAACCATAGTCGAGACATTTCCCATGAAATGGGTCAACTGCACCACCCAGTACACTGGACCTTAAATTCCTGCCCAATCCCACTTCAGATTACCAGTGATGTTGTCCCCAGTCACATTCCTACCCGACTGAAGCAAACTGAGAACCCTTTTCACATTAAACGTATGTAGTATACTAGTCTAGTGCAGTTGTCCACCCAGATACTTATGCCTACCAGCCACACTGCACTGCTGAATATTTACATCACCCCGAAGCAATTCTGCTACCAATTTGTCAAGAAAGGTTTGCTCCCGTGAGCTCCGAAGTGATAGTTTGCACAGAGCAGGTTGTGCATCGTTCTAGGAGAGTGAAGACAGAAGAGAGAAACTAACAGCAGAATAGACAATTATGAAGAACCTTTTTAATTATCTTCAGTGTATAGTAGAAGTAGTAATAATGGTAGCAAATAGTAGACACTGCACAACAGTAATGTATTGCTGATGTAGGATAAACTATTTCAGAAAATGATATAATTTGTAAATAGCAGGCCACACAATTGGTTTTAGATTGCCAATATAATTAAACCCCCAGCACATCACTTGCTGTTTGCAGTTTTAATTAATTTTACTCTTTAGATTTTGTGTGGCCTACAACTCAGGAAACCATTTCTACATCTGTTGCTATGTGGCTCTATTAATTCAATTTAGCCAATTTTACAATGTTTAAATAAACATACTAACCATCAAAAGTTTTGATTATGCAAGGAGCACACCAAAGAGCAATAACACTATCATACTCCAAGAAATGTTTATAAGAAAAAAACATAATCTAAGTGTATTGAGCTGTAATACTAAACTTCTTGTGTGCTTTACCTGATAATGCATGCTCTGTTTGAAAATCAGAGTGTTGCTTCAATAATTAAAATAAAATATTGACAGACCTGAGTAAATAAAAGTTATGAATGAGGCCAAATACCTTCAGAGCTTGAATGTGCAACAGTGACTGACTGATTGATTGGAAATGTTGGCTGCTTAAGTGAGCAGACGGGCATGTTCAGAGATGCCAGTGGGGCACTCACCAGGGATTTACGCAGAAGGCTGGAGTGTTGTTGGACTCCTGGGAGTAACTGCAGAACAGCACTGCCAGGTGCTGATGCAGCATCACGTCCAAGGCATCTGGTGGAGGAGGGCTGGCTGCTGGTCCTGGAGGTTCCACCCTCTCGGGTGGCTCAGCCCCACTGCAGTCGTCTGGGAGCAACAGGCGACTCCCGCATGCTCGAAACAGGGCCAGCAGCGTCTGTACCTCTCTGCTGTCAGCCGCTGCCGTCAGCTTCGAGCACACAAACTTGTGTTTGGCCAGCAGCTGGGAACACATACCATCCTGCTGACAGCCACTTGGCCGTGACCCACACTGCTGACCAGTACTGGGTCTCGTACATGCACATTTTCTGAATTAGTATTAAATATTGTTTATTTCAAACATTGATACAATGAGAAAAAAATTACATGCTCTGCCAGCTGTTACAAAAATCCAACAAGGCAGCATTTCCATAACATTGCCGCTGTATGCTACATATAAGCATATGCTTTCAACTGATTTAATTAAATGTGCATTATTATCTTACAACATTTCAGGATAGTTTAAGAACCACATAATAAAGCATACTTGTTAATTATTCAAAATGCAAATACACGTAATTAACATTTTAACCATTACAACTAAAAACATGGACTATCAGATTAATTTAGTTGTAAACTGGCTGCAGCTGAAAACTGGGTCAACTAAATACAAAGCAGTTCATTTATAAATTATTTTTTATCATAACTTCTATTTCATTCTGAAAACACTACAGACAGTCCCTCCAACACTAACATTTTGTCTTGATATTTTCTGTTCTTTGCTGTGGAGAAGAGCAAATACAATTGAGATGTTGTATCTTAAAGTTAAAGATACATCTGTCGAGAAAGACAATGGTGATGGAATATCAGTCATAACTCTCCACCCAACTACCACGTTAAATAAAAATTAACACACACCACAGTAAAATATTAATATGTTATGCAACACAATGTCACCCTTGTTTTGTCTGACAAACGTTCCTGACTGCCTTGCAAGTTTGTACAATACCAGCAACAGGCACACAACATGTGAGAAAGAAGAAGAAATTGTACAAGACAGAAGTGTCACCAGCCATGGCAGAATGCACATATGAACCTCTTACTGTGTTTGACTATGAACAACAGTGCACGTGTGGTCTGGAACTGATATAGCCTACATCGAAAGTAGCTTGGGAGATACTTAACATGGCAGAACTTGCTCTGACATTAAAAGAACACACAGAGAACAGACGTACACCATGGGGCAGTGATGCCAGAGTTAGTTCATACTACAACAAAATCCTTTTCAGAAGTTCTTTTAAAAAGCTTTCCTGCTTAATAAGATTACATAATTTTAAGCCTAGTCTGCATCAAAGTAATTTGACCATACTTAACAAGATTTCTTAATTAGACTAAATTTTTCAGTCCCTTTATAAATTTCTTGAGAGTTTTACTGTGCAAGTGTCAGTGGGTGGGCACTGTTTTATAGCTAACTCATAGGGTTGCCTAAATCTATTTGAATGTTGAGCTTGATGCATGTTGTGCTGTAACTTTGTACAAACCCACCACTGAGATGCCTTTGAAACATGTCTGGGCAGTTGGGACAACCCCTAACCAAGCACCAATATCACCTGCACTAGCTTATCTCCCTGAGATACATGCAAAGATGGCACGACAATCACCAATCACTCTCCTTTTTTGCATGCAGTCTGCACAGCTCTCGCAGAGTGGGAGTGGCCATCCAAGCTGAGTCATCCCCTTGCACTCCTGGTCCATTGCAAGCCTACATATGAAGTTGCTGGCCTCAAAAATGCCAGTTTTTTTATCTCTTATTGAACACAACCTTCACTTCTCATTTTTCCACTTGATTAGGACGATAAGTGCCTTCAACTAGCAAGCAACGATGAGCCAGCTCACACTCCTTGAGAGTCCTTTGTTGCTGTGCTTGCCACACCGCCCCACTTGATACGCCATGCCAGTGTCTCAGCAACATATATTACAATAAGAGTAGGGAGCAATAGTACATTTGGCACATCTGAACACTTATGTACCTGTGCACCAACCATATTCAGCCTGGGGGCAATAAACCGGTGCTTCCTAAGCCTGTCTTACACCATTCCGCATCTACCAGAAGGCAGTGAAGCAAGGCCATGGTGAGAAGCCAACCTGTAAATAGGGCCAATAACAAGTTTCAAAAGGAATTTGCTCCTAAGTGAGATGGTCCTTGCAAAACATAGAGGGCAAGGAACATCTACTGCACAGAGGGGTAGTAGAGACACATCAAGAAGGTAACTGGCAATCAGTTTAAACAACTCCACTACTAGAACTCCAGGTAGGGATCTTCGTCACCTGCTCTTCCTTAGCGTGGCAGACCTTAGTTACTTCCTCTATGCCATACACCCATAGGACTGGTGCAAAGTGGAGAGTTAAGAGGGCAGCTACTGCCTTTGAGTCTAGCATGAACTGCAACCCAGTGCCAACTACCCTCTGCAGTTTTACCAACCGGGAACAAGCTCAAGTCGCCCATCAATTGGAGAGGCCTCACCTCCCAGTTCCCTCCAGCTCCCTCTTTCTGCCACTCTACAAGACAGTCAGCAAGCCACATCCTATCGTTGAGAGATTTTGCCAAGGACTCCCAATACCACTGGGACTAGACTATCCTTGGTTCACACCCAGCAGGACCAGCAGCCCTTCGCGGGCTACCACCGGCACCGCCAGCCGCACCACCACCTTCACCCACGGACTGGGCAAGAGTTCCAGCCGGCACCAGCAGCAACAGCGGCCGAGGCAGGAGTTACCCCGGGCCACGCCCAATACAGGTAAACCAGTGGCTGTGTGCAAACCAGTACTACAAAGGATATTAAGCTCACACGAGACTTTGTGCCGTGCTGGTAAGCCACGTGCCCCAGCTTATATACCGGCCGGGGTCCAGTTAACAGTCAATAAAGTTAGCCCAATCATATAGCCTGTGTCTCAGACAGACACATTAAAACCTTTCCCGACCGTGACGTCGCTAGACACTTGATGCCACTCGTCAGCATCTAAGTGTAATAATCAGCAAATTGGTAAATTATTTACTTTTCTAATAATTCCACAGTTTCATTTGACCAACACAGCAACAAAGTGATCAGGACCTTGGCAGTATTAATGTTGCATATAGCAGAAGAATATATATTGTTCATGCAAGCAGATCTCTAGCAGGACATTTAAAGTGCTCAATTTACAGTGAACAGCCTATACCTATAATTTACCTGCAATTTTCAGCGTGTTAACACTTTTACAAAAAAAAACTGCTTGTAGCAACATGGTCCAGGCAAATATTTGCAAAGTGTTTATTTGTTCAAAAGAGAGATAGCAAAAGGTGGCCAACACACACCTAAAATCATTAACATGTAAAACCCTTTCTTTTGCATAGCCGGTCCTGCACTAGGAAACCATGTTAAGAAACATTTCATGCCTTTTAAGTTCTCATTTCAACTCCAAAGATTATTTTTTCGGTATGAAAATGGTTAAAATAAATATTTTCAGAATGAAGTTTTTTTTTTAAAACTTTAAAACTGTCTTTTGACACACATCATATTTTTATCTTTATTAGCATGCCATAAAAATATTGAGTCCCCGCTCAAAGTCAGATTCAGGTGAGTCATTGACGGAACAACAGCACATCAAATGGGTACTTGGCACATAAATATGATGAGCAAAGTAGTAAGTGAGCAAGAGTCAGCCTTTGAGCTCACCTGTTTCAAGACCTTGAACATGTGTAAAATACATAGCTGCAGACATGCAGAACCCTTAAATTATATTTTTTTAATAAGTTACGAAAGACATAAGTTTTTCTCGTTCACTAGCCAAATTATATATGCTAGTCAATGTTCACATTAAAATAAATACAATTACAAGCAAAATTTTTTAATGAGATGTTAATTTTCAAAGTGCTTGATTACTATAAATTAGCATCTGATAGTTCAACAAACATTCTGAATGTATTTTCAGCAACAACTTCTCTGCCACTTAATGTTAACCAGTACCTTGATTGTTGCCGCTAAGAATTTACATATGCTTTCATGACCTTACCTTCAGTTCCCTTTGCCTTGGTTCTACTTCATGGTGAGTCAATGTTTCCTGGTGGTAGACGCCATTTTCTGACAATCCACTAATCTGCGCTGACCAAAATATATTCTTTGGAAAAAACTTGCGTAGCTCACAGTTGCGCCCAATTTCTGTCTCCAGATACGGAACTGTAAACTAATACTGCGACTCTGTATTTGTATCCCTTGTATTGAACAAATTATAAACTATGGCAAACCTACTCTTAGAAACCTTTCAAGCTTATCAATGCACACAAATGTGAAAAGAGTATATAAATATTACAATATAAAAACCATTAGCATTATGTTTCAACAAGATAATTCTACATATATTTTAGAGCTGAGCAGATTCACAAAATTATGCTAATGAGCCGAATCACAGATGTGTCAACTCTGTTATCA
>NQII01001893.1:180719-211185 GCA_002778355.1 Clitarchus hookeri | reverse complement strand
CACCCCAGAAATTTTTTCCTTTATGTTGGGAAAAAAGGGCGCGCTATACATGAGTAAATGCCATAGTTATTTTTGTAACAACAGAGTTTTGCCATTGCCGTGTAGAACCAAGAACCGAGTAATTGTTGTTAACCTAAAACCGGTTCCGAGTCAAACCTCAAGAACCAGTATAAATTGGAACCGAAGAACCGAACCGACCCATCCCTAAAATGTAGGCTAAGTGATGTTTTGTGCTTGGGTGCTTGGCTACACATTTGGGTTAGTATAAAAAAAAAATTTGTTTATGAACAAAAACATCTAAAATTAATGTCTGTCACAGAATTAATTAAGATGGAAATGTTACTAATGAACTCATAAATACAGTACAACCTTGTTATAATGAATCTTAAATACAGTACAACCTTGTTATAATGAATCTTAAATACAGTACAACCTTGTTATAATGAATCTGAAGACAACACTTTCTGTATTCACTACAGAAGAGAAACTTCATATATAAAAATTGCCATGAAATCATATACAAAATTGATGTACCAAAATTTGGCAAATTTACATACGTAGAGTACTTCATAATCTTAATAACAGTATTTTGTAATTGAAATACATACTCAAAAAAATTTGAACATAAACCTAGGTCAAAACTGAAATACATTTTATCCTGTATGGAGTCTTTCAAAAGACCAAAAAAAACTGATGCATGCTGACAAGCCATGCATGTAGACTTGATCTCCGTCCAGACCTCAACATCTGGTTTGCTGTGTGGGTGGGTGCAGTATGTCACAGAAAATAATAGCATATTCTGTAGTTGATAAACTTAAAATAGGCAATGGCGTTAGAAAAGAAAGGCAAAGTTATGGCAAAAGAATTTTCTGAGACAGAAAATCAGCATTATGTTACTGTTATCTTGTCATGGACCTTCCACCCTTCTCTTATCCCCTCGCCATCACCTTTAGTAGATGAACCCAGCTGTGAAAACAGTCCCACTTCTTCACCTCCACTTCCTATTGCGGAGACTATGACTCTCAGCAATGTTAAGCTGGTAGATGGTAGATTGTTATCTCGCAGCAAGGTGGAACTTAGGACCAAAACTACACATTTTGTTTGAAAAAACAGTGGAAGTTGAGCATCACTTTCATAGATGCTTTAGTTTCCTAGATGCCATGTATGGGTGGTGAAAGTACTTGGTTTCATTACATTGGAAAACTTTCAACGTTCACAACGGCACGACTTATCAATTATACATCATGAAGAAGAACTCTGAATTACCCAGCGATATTTTGTTTGTCACATCTGCAGAAAATTATTTGCAGTTCAAGACATAGGCAGAAGTGCCGATTCGGTCAACATCTGCAAATTTGGCAGAAAGGAGATTTCTTCCGCACAGCCACAGCGCGTGCTCTCTCTAGCTATATTTCTCTATGCATCTCTATCCATTTCTATCTCTATCTCTCTCTACACACACACACACGTGCACACATGCACACTTCTCTCTCTCTTACACTCTCTCTCACTCTCTCCCTATCAGAGGCCAGATCTAATGATACTAAAATATTGTATAGTAGTATATAATATTACGACAGTAATTATATTAACAGTTCTGAATATCCATATATTTTGTAAAATTTACTCATAATACTGGCTATATTTCTTGCAAGTCTATAACAAAATTCGCAACTTTTATAAAAAAAAAGGTGTGTATTTAATGCATTATTTAAAAAAAATTTTCAATAAAAACTAGAAAGAAGTACAAAAGTATCATTAGGGACTATCAAAATTAAATTTTNAAGTGTGTATTTAATGCCTTATTTAAAAAAAATTTTCAATAAAAACTAGAAAGAAGTACAAAAGTATCATTAGGGACTATCAAAATAAAATTTTTTTGTCTCATGTTTTTAATAAGATGTAATAAATCACANTTTTTGTCTCATGTTTTTAATAAGATGTAATAAATCACACCCATATTTATTTGTTACGTACTAGCTGTGCCCGCGGCTCCACTCGCGCGGACTACAGAATCATTGTTTAGGTTTTTTTTTAAATAAAGTTGAATTTTACGTAGTGTTAATTATGAGATAAATAATCATTAAGCAAATATTTTAAATTTAAACATACATATTGAGAAATTAAATGGTAAAAACGCTTATTAGTATTTATCTGTTATAGATAGATAACTTTTACCCGCGGCTTTGCTTGCATGGCTAAAGTAACAAACTTATAGGGAGAAATAACTGTATTTGTTAGTAGGCAGACACTGATCATAAACACAGAACAGAGCAGTAACGAGGTCATTTTTTGGTGCTAGAATAGCTCTCATATTTGTTGCTGCAGGTGTGCACCTCTGAATCACCAGTAGAGTTTGGCGGAAGTCACCAGCCAGTAATACAACCATTCCTCCCATACTGTCTGTTTTGTTTCGTATATCCTGNGTAGAGTTTGGCGGAAGTCACCAGCCAGTAATACAACCATTCCTCCCATACTGTCTGTTTTGTTTCGTATATCCTGCAGAGTTCGGTTTAGGGCCTCTATCGCTATTTTGTGTGACATGGTACTTTCGTCCCACACCAACAATTTACATTGATGCAGCATTGTATCCTGAGCACTATTTTTACTAAAATTTTTTTCCTAAGGGAATGAGATATTTTTTTCGGATAAAAAGTAGCCTATATCACTTCCCGGCCCTCCAACTATCTCTGTGCAAAAAATCACGTTGATCCGTTGCTCCGTTGCGACATGAAACAACAAACAAACAAACACACTTTCGCATTTATAATATTAAATAAAGATTTTCATGGACCCTTTAATTTAAAAAAAATGTTAAAAACTAGAGCTGTGACAATCCACAAAATTATGCAGATGTGCAGAATCAGCGATGTGTCGATTCATACATGTGTTGCAAATGTATGAAAAGCCTTTTTGCTTACATTTAAGTTGAATTTAAGTTACATTATACTCAAACAATGGTATTGGTGAAAAGAAACACAATTAAAAGCAATTTTTAACTTATTTCAGTTTACAGTGTTTAAAAAATAAATAAAAGTAATGCAACAAACCATATAAGTTCAAGTAAAGAAAAAAATTTAAGAATAAATAAATTGTGTGTCTATATTTATAAAAATATTTATTTGCGAACACAAAAAACAGTAAGCATGTGTAAGATTGTTTACATGTTTTATTGCTGTTGACAGTCAAGTAATAGGATTGAAACATAAATGGTGGATTGTTTATATATGTGCGTTGGTTCTGCAATAAACAATATCAATGTTAATTAAAAATATGTACTCTTAAACCTATATATAAAAAAAAGGGGGGGGGGGGCTGATTGATGATTTGAGCTTGGGTGATTTGCTACAATGTTACAAATTAACTCATAAATACAATTGAACCTTTTTTATTACGAATAATAAGATAGGAACACTTTCAATGTTCATTATATAGATATAGGGGAAACTTCACATGTAAACTTTTCTTAAAATAATATACAAAACTGATTAACCAAATTTACATAGTACGCAGAGTAACCTGTGGGAAAGCATGCTATAACTTAAAAACACAATAGAAATTTTTTGAATATAAACCTTAGTCAAAACGGAAATACATTGCAACCTGTACTGATGTATGTTGACAAGGAATGCGTACAGACTGGATCTCCATCCAGGCTTCAACATCTAGTTTTCTGGTATGGGTGGTTGCAAAAGTTACAGGAAATAACAGCATCTTCTGTAGTAATGAGAGATTTTCAAGACAGAAAATCCAACATTATGGTTGGTCCCCTCCTATTAAAAGGCCTTTCCGTGCGTGTGCGTGTGTGTGTGTGCGACGAGGCAATGTCCACGTGCCCGATGCATACAGGATGGAGCTTGGGACAAAAACTACAAACTTTGTTTGAAAAATCTTAGAAGTTGAGAATCTTTTTCACTGAAGCTTTCCTTTGCAGATGCGCTTAGTTACATGGGAAAACTTTCAATGTTCACTAACACAAAACTTATCGGATATTTATAACAAAGAATAAGGCAATATTTTACATTTGTCAAATCAGTGGAACATTATCGGCAATTCTTACATCGGCAGAAGCGCCGATTCGTTCAACATCAGCAAATTTGGCCGAAACCAATTCCTATCGGCACAGCTCTATTAAAATCCACAAACCCCCCTTCACGTAAAGTGACACAACCCAAAAAGTAAAGGTTTATCAGGGAAGCAATGTAAAGATTTTCATAAAGAAGAACTGTTCTTAAAAACAGGTGCACAAACTTGCATTTGTTGTTTTTCATTGTAAAAATAACTATCATTTTCCACATCTCAAACACACCTTCTCCAAAACTCTCCTCTCATGCCTTTATGAAAAAGTGGCATATAATGACATAAATACGATTTTTTTCCCCCAAGATAGAATATCATATTTTGGGTCTGTTATCAGTTATAACTCAAAAATTGATTTTTTTTAGTTGTGTTGCTTTTTTTGTGCAGCAATGATAAATAGGTTGGTATGCTCAAGAGAAGGGGCAAGCCACCTCCTTGTCTGTAACTAGTCTCAATTCTGGATATGCTGAACATCTAGGCTGGTCTGATCGTCNGGCAAGCCACCTCCTTGTCTGTAACTAGTCTCAATTCTGGATATGCTGAACATCTAGGCTGGTCTGATCGTCACAGTGTGTGCTCACGGCTGTCACAGTTAGTCTACTGGCATCACGGGCTCTTCAAGAGTTCTGTGGGAGTTCCAGGTGGCAAGGTGCTGCCCCACGGGGTAGGTGTGGCCACACTATGCACACAGTAATGGATACTCGGTGGTTCTGAGGGGTGTGGATGGCAGTTGCTGGTGCTAGGAGCTAGTGCAGCATCTCACTGTTACCAAGGGGTCCATGTGTAGTACTCTGGCAAAACATAGTACTAGCAGCTACCACAGACACCTGGGCCGGTGTGATGTGCACAGACCAAAGAAGTTTTACATAGTAACAACTGCAGCAAACACACGGAGTAAGGGTGAGAGAGGTACCCAAGATGAAAAAAAATAATAAAGAATGCAGATAGACGACCACTTTTTAGTAAACACAAATGATAATTTCATGTGAAANAAGATGAAAAAAAATAATAAAGAATGCAGATAGACGACCACTTTTTAGTAAACACAAATGATAATTTCATGTGAAACAATCTTATTTTAATAGCAAAAAATATGTTCAGTTTTAAAAAGATTTTGTGTGACTATTGTGTTTGTGAACAGTCTGTCNTCTTATTTTAATAGCAAAAAATATGTTCAGTTTTAAAAAGATTTTGTGTGACTATTGTGTTTGTGAACAGTCTGTCTGTCTACAACATAAATCTAAGCTTATGCAGGATTACAATTCAACATTTACAAGAGTATTACTATATTTACTCAATTATATGTCCCCATTGATTCTAATTCGCACATAATTATTTGAAGAAAAACCTTTGAAAAAACTATTGGAAAACATGAGGCTACAGGTTGAACGACCATTTGAAAAGGAAATTTAATTTCTGTAGGAAGTTTAATATTTGCTTTCATTTGAAATGGTTTTCAATCAAATTAAAATATTTCACTGAGCCTAAAGAGAATATTGTTCTCCGAGAAACAAATAATTGCATTGCATACTTCTCTCCCGTAGCGGTCAAGTTTGATTCACTGATTTCAAATAGCTTCTCAGCCTATGTATTTCCATTATATTCTACAAAAATAATCACATTTTGTTTTAAAGAAGTAAAATAATGCGCACTTTTACTGTCGCTATAAATGAAGCATTGCATTTTAATTCCACTGTTAAAGGAAAGCAGCACAGCCAATGCATGCATAAACATTTGAAATGTTGATCGCATCCTTAGTTCTCGTACTGAAAAGTCTGAGCTACAATTTATATATAACTAACACATTCACAGTTTTAACAAGTACATACACAACACAAGAATAGTGGCCTGGCTACAACCAATATAATGATAATATTTGTTTANTACAGTTTTAACAAGTACATACACAACACAAGAATAGTGGCCTGGCTACAACCAATATAATGATAATATTTGTTTATGTTGCTACATTTGCTACTGAAGAAATTAAGTTTTGTATACACTCATTTGCAAAAAAAACTGATAACCCTGAAGGGGCCATTACTGGGGCACATAAGTGGGTAAAGGCAGAGGACACGGTAATATGTACATGGAATAAATCCAAATATTGTATCACACCAAGCATGTACTGCAAGGGCCAGCACGGGGAGAGGCGGCAATACAGTTGGGCATGGAGGCATACAGACGTCAAATGCTCTCCTGAAGAAAATCCTGCCACAGCTGGTGCAACTGACACTCCGCCGAAGTTGCTGTCCAATCTGGTCACAAACGTTTTCAATGGGCAAGAGGTCTGGGGACCTTGCAGGCCAAGGAAGCATGTTGACATCACGAAGGCAGGCCAGAAATACCCATGCAGTGTTAGACCAGGCATTATCCTGCTGGAAAAGGGGGTTGTCAAGCTGTATCAGGGAAGGGGCACACACATGGTCGCAGAATTCCCTGGACGTATCGCCGTGCCATTAGGGTTCTTTCAATCACCCCCAGTGAGTTGCAGGGATCGTAGGAAATGGCACCCAACACAATGACACCTTTCGTTGTGGTGATGTGTCAGTGATTTGTCGCTCAACACAAATTGTCGCCAATCCACAAGTTGCCATGCTGCCAGTTTCGCCGCAGAAGGTCACATGTGCTTGGTGATGCTAAGGTCGTAATGGTTGATGTCGTAAGGGACGCCACAATGACAGATTCCGCTCCGCTAGATGCCTGGATAAGGTACTAATGGGCACAGGCATATCCCCATCAGCTGTGAGATGTCCCTGAATGGTGCACAGTGACTCCCATGCAGTGCTTGCAGCCTGTCTCAAAAAGAAATTATCTTACATGCTGGTGGTCCACCAGGGTCGACCAGAGCCTTCTCGATGGGTGTGTACCATCCTGTTCCCACTGTGTCAACAGTAACCCAGTTTGGCAGAATGGTTCAAGTGGCGAGCAATATGCAGACACTTCCAACCTGCCTCCCGGAGGCAGACAATGGGGCCACTCTTTCAAACCCATCCAGCTGGGCAAAGGCTTGTTGAATGGGCCATCGGGGCATGCTACATGTTCACTGAACTTGGCTCTGTGGCTTACACTGCTACTAAGGCCTTATTTGGTGTCTTGCAGCTATGAAAGATGGACGGACATATATGCCGCCTAGTGGCAGATTGGCACAAGCAAACTACATTAAACGCATATGAGACAATGTTAGGCTATGACGACAGTGTGTGGTAACCTTTGTTGTACTCTCACAATATGTTTATGATGATCCAATTTTTTTTTNGTTAGGCTATGACGACAGTGTGTGGTAACCTTTGTTGTACTCTCACAATATGTTTATGATGATCCAATTTTTTTTTTGCAAATGAGTGTAACTGGTAACATTTTCGCATCAAAAATTATTATTTTTAATAGCCCTGACACATTTTGAAAATAAAAAAATTAGTTTAATTTCTATTTTCACTGTGAACATCACCTAAAAACATTCCAAAATTTTTGTGGTTGAAATTTTCTAGAATTAAACAAAATAAAATATCGGCCCGAGGAATAAAATCAACATAAATCCACCTACATTAGAAATTTCAAATCTAAATTCATATATTCTTTACTCATAAAATAGGTTTTTCATTTGACAACATAGTACAAGTTTCAGGACTTCTGACTGGCTGAATATATATGTAAGGCGATAGTAACAAGGAAACAAACTTGGTTAAACTTTAGTTGTTACTATTACTGTGCTCAGGTAAGTGCTTATTATGCAGTTGTAACTAGTCTAATGAAAAGAAGCAGTTTAATTCTTGTGTGTAACATTGTGTTGTGTTAATGATCTGCTTATAGCAATTGTGTTCAGGCCTAAAATTGAATCACAGTTTAAACTAATGCTATTTATTTTACAGCATCATTGACTGCATTTTTAAAAGAACATTGCAAATGTAATTCACGTTTTTGAATAATTCACTGATTACTTTAATTTGAGGATAATCTGTAAACTATTTTCAAGCAGTGGTATATCTCATAAAATTGTATGGTAACGTGACATGAAAGTGCCATTTCACCAGCATGTAGTCACTGTGTGATCTGCTAGATAGCTTCACTGTTACTCCAACATGCAGTTGCTGCACTTACCGTTGCATGGCTGTGCTGTTATTCCATGTGCAGTTGCTGGGGTTAGAAGACTANTTTCACCAGCATGTAGTCACTGTGTGATCTGCTAGATAGCTTCACTGTTACTCCAACATGCAGTTGCTGCACTTACTGTTGCATGGCTGTGCTGTTATTACATGTGCAGTTGCTGGGTTTAGAAGACTGTGCAATTCCTTAAAGGCAAAGATACTGCGCATCATCCTAGATCCTGTTCCCACACAAGCATCTGCCCAATCTCCTACCACGGAATTTTAATTTGTTTTGTGGCAGATGTGTTTCAAGTTATGGAGCATATATGCAATATGTTTTGTTACAAAATTACTGCAAAAAAACCACATTCCACATCCTGCATACAATTCTGTCTGTAGAATAAGAAACTTTTATGAACAATTATTGAATAGTATGTACATCTTACCTATATAATTTTATTCCAGATCTTCACATAAATATTTTTTAAACTTTTATATAAATTGAAAAATGAATATTTTAATTAANTATAATTTTATTCCAGATCTTCACATAAATATTTTTTAAACTTTTATATAAATTGAAAAATGAATATTTTAATTAAGATGTATACTATGAATGGCTGGGCCATGACAACTAAAAATTATTATTCAAACGAACAGTACAGTTGTAGAAAAACTTTTTTCAGGCCAAAACAATTTATGGTAGATACTTGATTCTAAGTGACACACTCTTTTTCAAAAACATTTTTGGAAAAAGCAAATATATATATACTGAAACACAAATTAAAACTTTTTTACACCTTTCAATTGCAACTATTTTGACATTCATAAAAAAAATGCTTCTAAAAAACTTACTCCACCTCCCTTACCTTTAAGAATGGTGATGTAGATAGAATGATTTCATCCAGGGCCTTGCGGAAATTGTTGGCGATGGGGATGTCTGCAACGGACAACTGCTGAACGTGCGGTGGACTGCTCATAAACACTTCGTCATCCTGGCTGAGGTACTGGTGCAGCGGGTCACTGAAGTCACTGACTGACTCCACGTTCACTCTCCTATCTTCAGTCAGTGACTTCTCTTTAAACACACGACTTCGCCACGTCTTGCAGTTGCACCGCAATCCATCATTGTCTTTCATCTCAGTCTTGTTCACAGACCCTTCACTCTCCTTTGAACTGCACATGCACACTTTCTTCAACTCTTCACTTGCACCATCAACATATGAATGTATCTCACTGGCATCTTCAAGACTGGACCGAGTCTCAATGTCTTCAACACTAGAACATGCTTCACTGAACGAGCAGGAAATGTCCTTACTGATACTCACGTTCAGGTTATCTTTCTTAGTGTTCCTACTCTTTTCAGAAGCAGAGAAGATAGCACTTGCTGCATTCACTACACTCAACATTTCAGCTGACCCGTCTACCCTCCCCAGTCTCTGCTCTGACCCCACATCCTCCTCTAGAAGCAGCCGCTGCAGCTGCTGGACCTCGGGTGGAACCATGCTGGCACTGTCAGCACCAATACTCGCTTCCCTGGAGTACGTAGATGACAGCGACGCACAGTCTTCCCCGTGCTGGTCTGAGTTTGCCATCAGAAACCTCCGACTCTCAAATGGTGCAACTGGAGAAAATGTACGAGCAGAGCATGTACCAACGCAATCATGGAAAAATGAATCTGATGGTGGGCTCGGTGGTCTTGCAAACTCATCCATTAGGAATGATTTCTCTAGCTTCCAACTGTACTCAACATAGGCCAAGAAAGTGGCCACGCGCTTGAGTTTGGCCAACTCCGTCACAGATGCTCCACGAAGCAGGACTGTGCAACCCAAGTGGGATGATGGGCCACCTTCGATGAACATTAACGTTTTCCGCATTCCTGAAAAAAAAAAAAAAGTTTTTTTGTAGCGTGTTTAAAATTGTTTGCCGACAGAATCACCAGAAAGCTGCCACATATCTGCTAGTTCGTGAAACTTAAATGTGTGAAATAAGACTGCCACCTATTTGCAGAAACTGCAGTCACTATCCTAAACTACACATAATTTTTCAGATACTTTAAACAAACATCAGCTTCATTTTCTTCACACACCGTAACAGCCAGACCACAAGCTACGCTGTCATTCAGTGCTCCTGCCAAATGAGTTGTAATGATCCTGCTCTCCATCTACAAGCAAACAAGTAGGTAATACAACAGTAGAAAGTATGGCTCTTTATTAATAAATACATACACATTTCTCAGATCCATAATTTTACTACCCTAAATGTGTACTACAAGGAATTTTTCTCTTTCCTTCTTGTTAATGTCTGTATTTTAACCATGAACATATTTAACTAGAACACAGTTCTCATAAACATTGTCATATTCTAGTAACAGAAGAAGAGAGATGCACTTTTTCTCCTGGACCAGCATCCTACAAATGACTCCTCTCTTTCGTTCCTGACCACCAATCACTACATTTTATCACAAGTATTCCGCCCTGCACATGCTCCTCAGGAGTGGACAAAATAAAAATCAGCAACAATGGTTGCTGTGCAAGGCACGTAGCACTCAGTCTGGAATTCAACATCAAACACCTCCACTCCCAATCATTCCTAGGGGTGCCAAGCAGCCTCCTGGGTAAACAAGTTTAGGACAGGAAACTGTGAAGCAGCGGCTCCTGGAGAATGATGTACAGTAGCTTGTGCTTGGGTGAAGTAGTGGTATTGTCGCTCCCCGTTAGTGGGATTGGTAGTTAGAGGGTGGCGGCAGGGTACTTCTCCACCTGGGCGACGGTGAAGCAGTGGTCGCCACTTGCACTGGGTTTTTCCTGGTGCCTACATTGCTAGGCTTGGCTACTTCTATGATTGAGTGTTGTGCTTTGGGTGGTGCGCTTGCGAGCGATGGGCGAATGGGTAACCTGGTAGGGGTATAAGTGTGTGTGTGACGTTGAAGGGCCTGACTACCCTAGTAACATTGGTCGGCCGGATGGTCGGGGCTCCCTGGTGAGCGAAACGTCGCTAGCGGACACAGGCATCTGCCAGAGGGGCGATAGTCCAAGAGACAACTGCTCTAGTGAAGCCTAGGAAGGCGGGCTTCCTAAGTTGCACTTCGAGACAGTTACCAATAGGAGAGAAAAGGATTGAGGTTTGGCTTGTGGCTATTCCTAAAAGAGTCTCACTAGGAGTGGTGACGAAAATAGGGAATGGCGGGAGCAAGGTGTGGGAGATACAGAGTGCTAGAAGGGACAACTCAACTAAGTAAGATTTATGCCTGTCTTATTGATTGCTCAATCAAACACATAAACCAGCCTGCACCATTACCGAGGCCTGAAGAGCTGATCCTAGGTAGCTAAACTAATTGGTTAATTTCCTAGTCTCGGAAGACATGGCAGTGCGGAGGGTGAGGGCAAACCCAAGTCAGCGGCACTCGTACTCGTGATAGCTGTAGGAGAACTACAAGGTAGCTGGAAGCGCGTTGGCTTCGGCGTACTGGCGGGCAGCGAGGCGGTGTCATGCAGAGGAGAACTCTTGACAGGACTGCGAAAGGCAGTGATGACTTGAAGTTGATGGATGCTCGGGCAGTGTGATGTTCTGCAGAGGCAAGAAAGCTTCTCGGTGAGCGCTCAGGCTGCGTGACGTTCTGCAGCTAGACTGGCGCAAGACAGCCGTCGGGGTGCTCTCGGGCAGAGTAACACCGGGCAAGTGGACTGGAGTGAGACAGTCATGGACCTAAGACTGAGGGTCCTATTTATACGCAGCATACAGGGCCAGCGTGGGGGTTACAGAGTGTGGAGAGAGAGGAGGAGAGAAGAGAGTTAAAGAGAGCGGCAGCAGGTGCAGCAGGTGGCAACACCTGGGCAAGCCACCCTGGCTTGGAAAGGGACCTGTGTGGTGTATATGCCATAACAGCTCTTCTTAGGAGGGGGCTGCAGCTGTGGCGAGGCTAGATGAGAGAATGACGTCGCTCATGGCACGTCAAAGTAAGAAATCCTCATCCACAGAGTTGTCATGTACTGTAGGTGTTGTAAAATGACAATGGAAGTTATCTGCAGCCTCTCTGTTCTGACTGGGACATTTTTGCATTCTGTTACCACAACTTCTTCATACTACATCAACCCCATCAAAGATAGTGTTGGGCACAGAGATTGAGAAAGAACGATGACAAGTGACTAGCTGGAACAACATCACAACAGCAACAGCCCAGAAGCTGTTGCACCAAAGCATAAAGAAGCTCACCTTTTCAGGTAGTGTGTTTTTTGAAAGGCCTGTAATACACTGGGAAAAACCATGTGATATTAGTTTTAAGGTAATATTTTTGGGCCATGCGTCTATAAGAGTATACACCCATCACCCTCTCCTGACAGGAAAACAACTGTCAAACTATTTACAACAAAGAAAGGTTAATTTCACAACATACATATAACATATGAACCTCTCGTCAGCCCAGCTCGTAACTCTACTGCTAATTGGTAGGTGTGGCTGCCACCCTTAACTCCAGCGTACTATGTGTAGGGATAAGAAAGGCTTGCCCCTGTCATCAAAAAGTAACACATGTTGCCACATAGCATGGAGCTATGGTACTAAAATGGTTCATTTCCTCATCAAAACTACAGATCCCACCATCTCCATGGAAAATGGTGCCTATTAGCAATGCCCCCCAATATTCCCTCTTAACGAAGTGGTTATTACAGAACTGGCAGTTTTGCTGTTGCTGCAAGAATCAGTGTGCACCATACAAACTTATGTATTTTTAAGGGTATCGGGTATCTTTTATTATGCTCAGACCCATATTCTACATTTCCCAGAGAGATACACAAGTAGTCCCCATCTCAAAAAAGAAGGATCAGTGGACTTCAAGATGGCGGCACTCTAAGTTCGGGCATATCTAAGCTCGTAGATTATTATTCTTTAAAGTGTATCTGGTGTGTTCCCTACACACAAACATTACTGTACAACACCATTTTATGAAGAACCACATAATTNCTTTAAAGTGTATCTGGTGTGTTCCCTACACACAAACATTACTGTACAACACCATTTTATGAAGAACCACATAATTAAGGGCGTGGAATCTGTGTGATGTAGCAGTGTTCTCTGGTAGCAAACAGCATTCATAGTACTACATCATTTATTTAAACAACTATATCATTAACATAGCAAGCAATTATATTTCATTAATTTGTAATTTTAATTGATATAAGTGATTTTATTTGGACTGGAAAGACTCTTTAAATTGAGCCCCAGTTAATTTATATTTAAAGTTCCTCATCCACATTTTTTGAGAGAAAGATTAATGAATTTTTAAACTATTGTAATTAGACAATATTACTGTATTATTATTTTAAAATGTAAGAATATTTGTCTGTTAGTTGTATAGAGATGTTAAATGTAGTTTAATTTATTTTATACTACCTTTTNTTAAAATGTAAGAATATTTGTCTGTTAGTTGTATAGAGATGTTAAATGTAGTTTAATTTATTTTATACTACCTTTTACCCACTGCTTCGCTCGCGTGGTTATAGTAACAAACTAATAGGGAGAATTAACTGTATTTGTTAATAGACANCTTTTACCCACTGCTTCGCTCGCGTGGTTATAGTAACAAACTAATAGGGAGAATTAACTGTATTTGTTAATAGACAGACACTGATCATAAACACAGAACAGAGCACTAACTATATCATTTTTTGGTGCTAGAATCACTCTTTCACGTAGCCACTGGTCATCATTTATATTTATTTGTAGATCTGGGTAAACGCTAGCAATCAGTTCCATATCACTCTGCACCAAATTACTAAAATCCCCCGTTAGTTACACACATCCCTCTGCATCTGCATCTGTTTCTAACTGCCCATTTCCAATTTTTAATAGTGTATCAGCATAACGTCCTGTATCAACGTCATTGTAGAGGTGCACTCTCATATTTGTCGTCAAGCTGAATTTCTTGACATTTGCCCATAAGCTTGACGACTTGAGACAGGCTTTGATTTCATCTGCAGGTGTGCCCCTCTGAATCACCGATAGAGTTTGGCGGAAGTCACCAGCCAGTAATACAACCATTCCTCCCATAATGTCTGTATTGTTTCGTATATCCTGTAGAGTTCGGTTTAGGGCCTCGATNTGGCGGAAGTCACCAGCCAGTAATACAACCATTCCTCCCATAATGTCTGTATTGTTTCGTATATCCTGTAGAGTTCGGTTTAGGGCCTCGATCGCTTTTTTGTGTGACATTGTGCTTTCATCCCACACTAACAACTTACATTGACGCAGCATTGTACCCCAAGCGCTATTTTTACTAAAAATTTTTTCCTGAGGGAATGAGATATTTTTTTGGGATAAAAAGTAGCCATGTCACTTCCCGGCCATCCAACTATCTCTGTGCAAAAAATCACGTCAATCCGTTGCGACGTGAATGAAGGACAAACAAATAAACAAACACACTATCACATTTATAATATTATATATATAGTTAAGATAAAATGTTACAGCTGATAAGCCTTCTGATATGAGAGTAACTATAACATATTTTATTCTCCTTGTACTTTATTGTTNGACATTGTGCTTTCATCCCACACTAACAACTTACATTGACGCAGCATTGTACCCCAAGCGCTATTTTTACTAAAAAATTTTTCCTGAGGGAATGAGATATTTTTTTGGGATAAAAAGTAGCCATGTCACTTCCCGGCCATCCAACTATCTCTGTGCAAAAAATCACGTCAATCCGTTGCAACGTTAATGAAGGACAAACAAATAAACAAACACACTATCACATTTATAATATTATATATATAGTTAGGACAAAATGTTACAGCTGATAAGCCTTCTGATATGAGAGTAACTATAACATATTTTATTCTCCTTGTACTTTATTGTCNCAAAATGTTACAGCTGATAAGCCTTCTGATATGAGAGTAACTATAACATATTTTATTCTCCTTGTACTTTATTGTCGCTGTAGAACATTTCGTTATTTCATTGACAAGTTTGAATGACTTTCGGCTATCCTTTCATCGCAGCACGACGTCAGTTTTAGTGTTCCGAGAATTGAGATTTGAAAATGCTGCGCCATAGTACATTTTAGATTAGAAATGCATAAAAAAATGTTAATTAGGCTTGTGAAAGCGTAGGCACATATGGAAAAGGCCCTCAAACGGAAAAATACGTAGATTTTTTTAGTGTTTCCATAGCAGGCTTTGGCGACACACAGTCTGCAGCATAGGGAAGGGACGCCATTCATCTCTGTGGTTNTTTAGTGTTTCCATAGCAGGCTTTGGCGACACACAGTCTGCAGCATAGGGAAGGGACGCCATTCATCTCTGTGGTTTGACTTGACACGTGAGATGTACATCAGCCTAAATCTCATAATTTCTAACATGTGAACTTGTGATTCTAAAATTCAAGTTTTGGAGATTCTTACAGATTTGGACGAAAATTGACAATTTTCCTGTCGTAACTGCTACCCAGTGCAAAGTAAGATACCTATCATAACTTTGCTAGCCAAATTTTAAATTAGAAATTTTGTGTTTTGTCTTGCCATCTTGGATTAAAGTATATTTAATATTTTTTTTTATGGCGCCTAGCTTAAATCAGTTTATTTTAATGGAGAGAACCTTCCCCAGTAATTACATGCTGTACAAGGTGGATAACTTAAGGGCAGCATCAGTTTTTTTCTCTCTAGTATTTCCTTTTGCTTTTATAATAAATTTTTTTTTAATGTTTATGTTTTTGTTTTGAGGGTATTGATGAGGTGTACGTTTCTTGACGAGAGACATGCAGCATTTAATGATGCACACGTCTCGTCACGTTACCACATAAATACTGATACACAGATACAGAATACACAACACAACTTCCAAAATAATTAATCTATTAATCAAATACAATACAATTTCTCCTTCAACCTCTTACCTATACTCTCTAATGGAATTAGAATATGTTTTCATGGAACCTAACATCATTACAGCAGTCAATTTGATTAAACTAGCAATCACTAACTGAAAAAAGTGTTGAGAACAATGTATGACAAATCTGTTGGATGAAACTCCAAATAATTAACTAGTTTTACATATCCCTTGAAAGCAGGAATAGCAGTAATGAATGCACTATTTATAACTGCAACAAACTTCTTACTATCTTACTTTAAATGAAGAAATATTTGTTTAAGGCTTCTAATTTTCTAAACTGCAGTATATCATAAGGCCAATGATTTGATAAGGCAAGGTTGTCACAATACAAGAAGAAAAAAACATGTTCACAAAATGTGTAAGTATACTCCATTCACAGTTAATTCAAACTTTTTCTGAAGCCCTGTCAAAGTTCTACCTCCAGGATATTCCTCGAACTCGTGCAAACCAAGCTTAGAAAATGACACCAGAGAGCCAAAGCAACACATTATTTTGAAAATAACTATTTATTATAAGGGATTACAAACACACACATTTTCTCCCTGTGTTTATTCATAATAGTTATACATTCAATGTAGTAATTGACAGATAAAATCTATGTTATTGAACCAAAAATAAGGTACTTTTCTGTTGATGCAAGCATAAAACTCTTGTGATACGCAACATATTTAGGAAACAACCACGAATAGACTATATGCAGGAAATGTACCTTTATCAGTAACGAATGTCTGAAGATGGAAGCGCTGGCAGGTGCCAAGCTGTGGTCGGCCTNTTTAGTGTTTCCATAGCAGGCTTTGGCGACACACAGTCTGCAGCATAGGGAAGGGACGCCATTCATCTCTGTGGTTCGACTTGACACGTGAGATGTACATCAGCCTAAATCTCATAATTTCTAACATGTGAACTTGTGATTCTAAAATTCAAGTTTTGGAGATTCTTACAGATTTGGACGAAAATTGACAATTTTCCTATCGTAACTGCTACCCAGTGCAAAGTAAGATACCTATCATAACTTTGCTGGCCAAATTTTTAATTAGAAATTTTGTGTTTGGGTCTTGCTATCTTGGATTAAAGTATATTTAATTTTTGTTTTTATGGCGCCCAGCTTAAATCAGTTTATTTTGATGGAGAGAACCTTCCCCATTAATTACATGCTGTACAAGGTGGATAACTTAAGGGCAGCATCAGTTTTTTTCTCTCTAGTATTTCCTTTTGCTTTTATAATAAATTTTTTTTAATGTTTATGTTTTTGTTTTGAGGGTATTGATGAGGTGTACGTTTCTTGACGAGAGATATGCAGCATTTAATGATGCACACGTCTTGTCACGTTACCACATAAATACTGATACACAGATACAGAATACACAACACAACTTCCAAAATAATTAATCTATTAATCAAATACAATACAATTTCTCCTTCAACCTCTTATCTGTACTCTCTAATGGAATTAGAATATGTTCTCATGGAACCTAACATCATTACAAAAATCAATTTTATTTAACTAGCAATCACTAACTGAAAAAAGTGTTGAGAACAATGTATGAAAAATCTGTTGGATGAAACTCCAAATAATTAACTAGTTTTACATATCCCTTGAAAGCAGGAATAGCAGTAATGAATNAAAATCTGTTGGATGAAACTCCAAATAATTAACTAGTTTTACATATCCCTTGAAAGCAGGAATAGCAGTAATGAATGCACTATTTATAACTGCAACAAACTTCTTACTATCTTACTTTAAATGAAGAAATATTTGTTTAAGGCTTCTAATTTTCTAAACTGCAGTATATCATAAGGCCAATGATTTGATAAGGCAAGGTTGTCACAATACAAGAAGAAAAAAACATGTTCACAAAATGTGTAAGTATACTCCATTCACAGTTAATTCAAACTTTTTCTGAAGCCCTGTCAAAGTTCTACCTCCAGGATATTCCTCGAACTCGTGCAAACCAAGCTTAGAAAATGACACCAGAGAGCCAAAGCAACACATTATTTTGAAAATAACTATTTATTATAAGGGATTACAAACACACACATTTTCTCCCTGTGTTTATTCATAATAGTTATACATTCAATATAGTAATTGACAGATAAAATCTATGTTATTGAACCAAAAATAAGGTACTTTTCTGTTGATGCAAGCATAAAACTNTATAGTAATTGACAGATAAAATCTATGTTATTGAACCAAAAATAAGGTACTTTTCTGTTGATGCAAGCATAAAACTATTGTGATACGCAACATATTTAGGAAACAACCACGAATAGACTATACGCAGGAAATGTACCTTTATCAGTAACGAATGTCTGAAGATGGAAGCGCTGGCAGGTGCCAAGCTGTGGTCGGCCTNCGCAGGAAATGTACCTTTATCAGTAACGAATGTCTGAAGATGGAAGCGCTGGCAGGTGCCAAGCTGTGGTCGGCCTATGTGGGCATCTACAGAGCCCACAATGTCTGCTTGCGTGCAGCGTGCTACCCGCTCTAGCACAGATGCCTTCACATTCAGCACTAGAGTGATGTTCAAGTCCATGAGGAACTCCTGTGCCAGACGAGACACATTGCGGTGGACCAGCACCAGGTCTGGTTGCAAATTGGCGATACGAGCCACTACATTACGTAGGTACTCAAATTCCTGAAACACATGAGCCACACCTACAAATACATTACACAGTATAGACACTACAACTTTGACTGGTGGCTTGGCGGCAGCATCCTCCGAGTCAGGAAGCTAGTGTGCTCCACTGACAGGCTTGTGCTCTGACAGTAGCTTGGCCGTTGATTGGGTTGTGCTGTAATGGTAGCTTGGCAGCAGCACTCCCTCCCTGGCACAGAGCCCGAAAGCTAATGTGCTCCATTGACAAGGTTGTGCTGTGGCCAGTGTGGGTATCTGAATTATCTTCTTCTTGGGCTGGAGGAGAGCAGTTCTACTGGAGGGGCAAATCCACTGGTGGAAAGTGTTGAATGGGTAGGGCAAGCTGGTGCTGGAGAGAATTTGATGTGCTGTGTAACAGCAGGGGCGGCCGTGGGAGGAGATGCTAGAGGATAGTACTGGGTGAGATAGGAGGAAGTGGAGAGATGCCCCGAGGAACTCAGAAGACCAAAAGCAGCCGGGGGCGATGCAGCTGGTAGGACCCCAAGATGTGGTATCTGGTTGTATGTTCATCCTTTAGTGGGCAGCTTCCTACCTACACCGAGCATACACCATCTGGGCACAGGGTTCCTGCTCCACAGTCCACTGGACCTAGGTAGCCACTATCTTCTCTACCTTCTTTCTACCAGCACGGAGGTGGAACACATGGCAGGTGAAGACAAACCCAAGCACGGTCAGTAGACATAAAACAAGGCCTACATGTGTGATGGAGGACGAGGTGTGCCTCCTGGAGAGCCAGAGTCTCTCAAAGTTCCAGTACCTGAAATGTTGCCTGCACTTCAGAAATGAATGGTCGTTCCATGCCTGCCCTGTCAAAGGTCCAAAAAAAGCAGCCTCACCAATTGGTAAACAAGCCTCTGGGAAGTAGCAAGCGGTGAGCCCATTCCAACCCCAGTGGTGCCCACTGGAATGGCACTGCCATACAGTCCTCAGGTGCCCAGAAGAGGCAACAAACATTATCCTTGTGCAACTTGGTTTGCCCCTTTGGAAAGGGGGGAAGCAGCATACAGCCTCTCCCTGATCCCAGAGAAGTGGCACCACCAGTTGGTGGAGTAGAGTGTAGTTGAGAGCAATTAAAGAACCCTGTAAACGGAGCAACTGTTTCCAGACTCTGAGGTGGAGAGAGGTTTGGTATCCCTACTGACCCACATTGCACATCAAAGCAATGACAAAGTTCACATAGTTATGGACATGAAATATTTTTAAAGGGCTGATTTCAGACAGGTTCAATTAATCATGAAGGATCCATAGCTTATACATGTCAGAGTAAAATCATGTTTCATGTACTGAGCAATTACCTGCATCATGACAGGCTCCAGAGACAGCAGTCGGCCTTCCACTCGCTGGTAGACAATGGAGCATCCAAGCAGGAGGATGCGTGGGTTGATCAGGGTGGTGTTCATGGCACGGTGAGCCACGTTCTTGGTCCACACCACACCGTTCACCACAGAGCACTCACTACGACTGCCACCAGGAACCTTCTTGAAACGCACGTAACTGCAGCAGAACACCATANGAGCCACGTTCTTGGTCCACACCACACCGTTCACCACAGAGCACTCACTACGACTGCCACCAGGAACCTTCTTGAAACGCACGTAACTGCAGCAGATGTTTTGTTCTAGTTGTTCATAGGTCCTAGGCATGGATCCCACCTTTCCCCTTTGTCAGGTCGTGTAAGATGTGTACTGGAAGGTAATCAATGGTGACTAGGTCTCGAACCTTGGCCAGCAGTATACTAATGGTGTCATTAGAGTGGTTGGTGACCAATTTATTGTCCCTGCAGCAGCTCAGCAAGTGGCATGTGCAGAAGGAACTGAGAGGTTTGAGCAGCTTTTAACATTGGGGTCTTGATAGTCAATGTGGATGAAGCGAGGTGAGAATGGAGCAGGACTGGAGAAATCATGAGACCTCTAGAAAACCAGCAAACTAGAAGCATCATCTAGCACGATTCCCAGGTGCGAAGCTCCAGGAACAACACTGCTGGGAATCAAACTCAATTCATCTTGATGGGAGGTGAGCACTCTTAGCCACTGATCTACCATGGCCCCCATGTACAGATGGTTTGGACGACCTGTTCCTAAGAGTGAGGCAGTGATGCTACAAATTCCTCCAAATGTCTAGAAATCCTGCTGTTTACTGCTTGCTCATGGCTCTCCTAAGTACCGCATTTACTTAAAATAAAAACCCCAATTAAAAAAAAAAAATCACCACCTCGGAAATAGAGTGGACATTATTCTAACAACTTAGAATGTTTTGTCTTCCAATGAGGCATGCTGTAGCTTGGCGCGGCTGTGCCAGGCAATTAATAACACAAGTGGAAGCTGCCAGTCAATGGGTTACAGTTTGAGCAAGACAAAAATGCATTGGAGGTGGCACACAAGACAGCCCGTATGCTGACTGATGGAAAGTTCACTATTTCGCCTGAAAGAGTTCCCACTCTATTAGATACAATGGTACACAAACTTGGTTGGCACACAATACTGAAAGCTAAGAAGACAATCACAAAGAAACCTGTAGACATAGTCTCCGAGTGGATTACACCAACCCATAATACTTGGAATAAATTGGAGGTACACCAACAGAGATGCCATACTCCACTGCACAAGATTTCATCAGGAGTGTATGGAATCCATGGTGGGCTACCCCTGCCACTTCTCACTAGACACTAGAGACTTCCCTGCATCCGTTTGAGCTACACCATTAAATGGTAACCTGCCTATCCCATGCTACATCTCATAAAAACTGACTAGAGCTGCTGTCCCTTAGCGGCATCCTCTTCAGGAGGAAGGTTGGTCCCTGCTCAGTGGATCTGGGAGAGTCCAGAAACATGTCTTAGCCTCAATAGACATTACTGGTGTAAGTGTTCGTAGTGGTACAGTGTTGGGCACGACACAGATCCATCTCACTTTGTCCTGGAAATAAGATCACAGCGGAAGGATGTGCCAGAGCACAGACCCATCCACTTATTCCAGTGGGTGCCAAATCTACTGTGATCACTAGCCAGTAGGCATGTGGGCAAGTCTCCGAGGAGGTGAAGCCGGGTAAACACTGCAAAGGGGGAAGAGATGTGCACGCAGCTCTGGTCACTTTTATCAGCTGTCTCACAAACTTCAGATGATGTGCCCTTACGCTGTTACCGAAGGCACTGAAGACCTGATGTATGTGTGGGACGGCACATATGCTGCCAGGCCATTCGGTTATCATTTAGCTATACACCGGTCCATGATGCGCTACAGACTAGCAAGCATGAGGGAATTCACATAACCAGATATCTGTCGCACATTGTACTGAGACTCTTTGTTGAAGTCTGAACAATGAACCCTTGCTTATGCTACCTTTTGTTCCCTATGCAGAACTAATGTACAGTTAAGACATTATAAGCTGGTGCACATGTTTGGATCTGCCCAAATTTAGTCTCTAGGCTACCATCTGGTGGGATGTTCACTCCAACTCATTGATAATCTACACTGCTTATCACCAGATGGACATTTCCATGATTCGTCCTCAGAAGCCCTCCCTATGTTTGTACCATATGGTCATTTCATCTCTTTCTAACCACATTTAAACTTATAAAAGCTAATCAGAAGACAGACAGTTGCTGGTTTTGCAGGGGGCAGAAAGCACAGTCGCAGGACAACTTGGAAAGCCCAAATTTAATGTTGTTTACCCACGTTGTAACCAGAAAGTCACCCGATTAAAGGCTGAAAAATGTATTTTCTGGCTGTCCAAATGATATAAGGGTGCAGACTTGGTCTTTTATTGCCATACATGTCCTGTCTACTCTAGCACAACCTGCAGTAAGCCCAACTGGGGTGGTTGCACATAAGCATACAGAGTGATTATAGAGAATACTATGGATTCTGAATGCAGGAGACACTAACCTTCATGCATATGCCTATATATCACTCATGGAGCATTAGAAGGGTGAGTACAAATGAATACCAAGGCAAATCGCCTGAAACAACGTGCGTAACCAGTGTTGCACTACATTAACATCACTGTGCAGTGTCTCCATTTCACTTGTGCACGACACCTGTCCTTTACTTATATTGCTACATTAGAGCTGGGCNTATCACTGTGCAGTGTCTCCATTTCACTTGTGCACGACACCTGTCCTTTACTTATATTGCTACATTAGAGCTGGGCAGGCCATGCCATGAAGCCAGTCTGGAAGGCACCAGGGGGCACAACTATATATAAGCCAGACAGAGGATGCTGTCCCTACTTACTACACTTTACTGTATGGGATAGGCCCATCACAACACAAAGTGTATTTGTGAAACTTGGATCTGCGCAAATTTTCTTTTAACCTAATGTGATTGATTGGAAAAAAAATCATAGTAATCATAATGAGAAACAGCTCCTTCCATTAAAAACACCAGAATTATGAGTAGAATCTAACAATACATCATGCTATTAGCAAACAAAGTAAAATTACACATCTTACTGANAACACCAGAATTATGAGTAGAATCTAACAATACATCATGCTATTAGCAAACAAAGTAAAATTACACATCTTACTGATATGCTTCCAAATGCTTGGGTATAAATTAAGAAAAGTATTATCAAAACAATGGAAGTTACAATTCTGTCGTATGTATTTGTTTATTTGAAAAAACTCATTTCCACGAAAAACACCGTTCATAAATGTGACTTAACATATCAGCATTTTAAGAGGGCAGAAAACAAACCATTGCATTAAAAATTATTATACCAGAAAAATTTCACTTTTGTGAGAGTTTCCTTTAGACTGACACGTGTATAAAGTGAACAGGCCCTTGGCAATGTTAATTATACATATGGTGGAAGAGTGCATACACATACAGTATATCTTAATCATGGCTTTCCAAATTCTTAGTTTACCATAACAGCATGTATCAGTGAATATGTGTCTAGTCAGAGTAGCAGGCGAGGCAGACACTCACAGCCGGATGTCCATGTCATCAACCTCATTCCTGACGTTGGGGTGCACAGTAGCCACAACTTGCTGNCAGACACTCACAGCCGGATGTCCATGTCATCAACCTCATTCCTGACGTTGGGGTGCACAGTAGCCACAACTTGCTGTGCCAGGGGCAGCACTGTGTCGCCCCAGCTCTGGGCCAGCCCTTCCGCCGTCAGCAACTGTTTTAGCAGGGAGTCCCCATGCTGTCTGTACGCAGCACTGCACACACATTACCTTCACAGGATCCTCTCCCATCCANCTTTAGCAGGGAGTCCCCATGCTGTCTGTACGCAGCACTGCACACACATTACCTTCACAGGATCCTCTCCCATCCACTACAACAGCTGCACTGTACTACTATATTCTTTCACAATTAGGGACCTGCAAAATTCATGTTATTTTCTTGTTGCACACTGAACCACAAAAAGCTGTATGCTCACTTCACTACTGCCATTTGTCAACAATCTATGTTGCCAGCCCAAAGGACTCTTTCAACCNCAAAAAGCTGTATGCTCACTTCACTACTGCCATTTGTCAACAATCTATGTTGCCAGCCCAAAGGACTCTTTCAACCAAAAATAAAAATTTATCAGTAGAGTGTACTGTGGTCACATAAGTTAATGACATGTATAAAAGTCAGCAGCCAAATAAATCTTAAATTGTGCTCAAGTATGTATAAAGCAGTGAAGTCTAGTAGATCACTAAAAATATTGTGAATTTTGCAGGTCTATTCTTAATACAATTCACTTCTCATAATGTAATGGAGAAAGGTTTCACTAGTTGCAAGCCTAGTAAATAAATTTCTCAAAACCTGTGCGAGCTGCAAAGAAGGATTAGCAATAATGAATCTCTGGGCACAAATCAGCAGTTTGTGACCAAGGCAATTGACTCTTACTTTACTCAGGAGATACATGACACACCATACTGATAATGGAATACATAATCACAACACTAGAGTATAAAAATGTTTAGGCTATGTCAAAATAACCACTTTAAGTGCGTGTGTGTGTGTATGCATGCACACACACACATTAATAGAAACACAGCATGGGTTTATGTATTAAAATTGATACGTAGATATAAACAGTAAAGCACCACTTTGACGAACTTCACGTTAACAAACATTATAACAAACAACTGTTTTGGTCCCAACAAAAGCCTATACAATACAATGGATTTTTCTTTCACTTTAACAAATTTTTACGTTACGACTTCTAGCATATTAATAAAATATTAACCTTAACGAACATTTTATGACTGAATTCCATACTAACGTCATAAATTCAGATTTATTTCCTCCTTAAGATAACCAAACAATTTGTAAAATATCGCAATATTTACAAAAAAAATGTGTCGCATCCGCACTGTAGCCATTTCACAGATGTTAACGTGACTAAACATGATAAAAGTGGTAAATTGTCCCACAAAATGGCGTCTCGGTACACGAAGCACTTATGGCACAGCGGGTGTGCGAACTATGTGGTGTCTTTCTATTGCACTTATGGCACAGAGGGTGTGCGAACTACGTGGTGTCTCTCTCTTGCACTGCAGCGACGGTTATTAGCGGGTGGCTATGTCCTATACTGTGCAGCGAAAACAAGTGAAGCCACTTTTTATTGTAGAGTTAGACGGTTGTTTTCTGGTGTAAAGGTCACGTGATCATTAGCCGTCCAAAACATTGTGCCAGCTGTTCTTACACGTGTGTTTTGAAGTGTATTAAAATCGACATGAATCAACGTACAACCATTTTTGACCCTAACGATAATATATATGAAGCGCATGTGTATTTGTCTCAGTTAACCAAGTATAAATTTCTCCGTTAAATATGTAAAGTTATGAATTGTTTGCATTTAACATGGAAGTGTTCTGTACAGTGTTTTGGTTGATTTGCTTCCCATTTCGTATACATTTGCCTTGAAAATATGTCATGAAATAATTATCTGAGGACTATTGCACCTTTTAAAAGTTATGATAAAACTTTAGCATCACTAAAATAGAATATAACAACAGTTGGTATTATTAAAAGCTGTCTACTACTTGTAGAAAAGTTGCTGTTTATATTCTGAAACAACTAGAGTGCAACAACATGGGCATTGATTTTGCTGAAGAAACCAGTAGTATGACATAATTCTGTTATGTCAAAACTGTTCTATTGTCAGTTATGTCAGTAAAGTGGCAGTACATCCCACCCAGATGTGTAACCAAGATAATGGTAATTGGTTTAGTTTTGATTACATAACCTGCGAAATAAGAAATTTTTTCCATTTTTGCGGTATAGAATAGGCCCTTCAAACTCTTCAGATTTTGCTTCACTGCATTCNGAAATAAGAAATTTTTTCCATTTTTGCGGTATAGAATAGGCCCTTCAAACTCTTCAGATTTTGCTTCACTGCATTCATTCTGTAATTATATAGAATAGGGGCGTTTCAGAAAATCGGGAAAATGATACCTGCAAATGTTATAGGCCTATATGGTCATTACTAATCTTACACAACATAAGTCATACAATTATATTAAAAAAAACTTAAACTGATGAACTTGATAATTTTATAAGAACAGGCCTGCGCCTGAAAAATTATAATATTTAATCAATTGAATAGGCTTAAAAAAATTAAGTCATATGTACAATTAAATGTATTATCCGGTGGATGGAGGAGTTAATTTCTGTGAGGCACAGAAACATGGGAATGGTAAGGGTGACACTGCTCCATTGCTGCTACACACAGGACCCTTAAACAAGCATGCAATGTTTTTGTTGTGCTAAATGTAACTATGGGACCATAGCAGTAGCCCCGTCATTTTACCGGTGGATAGTCTTCAGGGCCATATGGTATATTGTAGATGTCCAATTAGTATATTTTAAGGTATGGCCATCTGAAAAAGCAATTTTAACTATATTGGAGGGTTTCAAAATGTTATTTTCTTATGTGTATAATGTTTTAAAATTACCCACCCACCCTCATTTGAAATGTCTGTTATTTTAGTAAATAGGCAGTGCATTGTAAACCATTATATAGTTTCGTTAATAAATGTGTATGTCAAACACACTGCAATCAGTGTAGGTGGGCCCCTTAATGGAAGTGAAAAACAAAAAAACCAGTACCGGACAATTTAACCTGCACTGTATATTTAATGCTCGTGTAGTTTAAAATGTCTCATGTTTTTTCTGCATATGTTTTGGTGCTGATTAGGTATGTATGAGAAAAACAAATACTTCAACTTGGGAGGTGCAGAGGGGACATGTCTTTTGGCACCCTTGAAAATTTCATAAAATGTTAAGTTTGGCCACACATTTAGGTTTACATTTTAGGGTGCCATATGGCAATAATGCATAGTTGTAGGCAGTGTAGTCTGAGTAACACTGTAACTCAAATACTAAATATTTAAATAATTTTGTATACAAAACGCACATACGTCGCAAAACTTAGTATCAAGTTGCATATTGTACCCCAACTCGACTTAAAATCAACTATGCATCTGGCCCACAATCCTTTTCACAAATTTTCATTTTCCTTCAGTTACTACTCCTCTGGGCACTGGTAAAAAACCAGCGAATTGAAGGACCTGTTTTTAGACACCTAAATTTATGCCGGAATGTTGTTATTTTGCCATAAAGGATACGTAAGCAAGAATCTATTGTGAAATCTCTTGAATCCTAAGTTAAGCTGGTTAAGTCAGGTCAATTTAGTATTGTGTTTATGAGTAATGAATTTTTAAAAGAAAATCTTTACTTCTACAGAAAATATACTACCAACACATCTGCAATGCCTGAGTTAGCCGTTATATAGCAGTGCCAAAAAAAGTGAGTGTGTGCATATTACGGAGGTATGTAGCTTAGCAAATGGTAATTAGATGTAGTATCATAAGTGCAAAACTCACCATACCAGAAGTTTTAAAATTTATACGATTCTGATGCTGTGAACCATCTCAGTTTAACTTCATTGCATGTGGGTATTGGTGCAAAGGGGTTTGAATGATCAAGTAATCTTAGGATACTTCATAGACTGTACACAAGGTAAGCAACAAATGAAATTTTTTTTTAACTGTGTGCACTGGATAAGTACACACTCCAAAGACAGATTCTTCCTAGTAAATTTCTATTGAAATACGAACAAAAAATCAAATACCTAATTTTTATGCATACTGGTAAACCTTGGGCAAATAATGAACAATATATGTTCCATGTTAAACCCAAATAAAACTGCCCTCTTGGCCCTGCCATGCCACTCCTTTCAATCTACTGGGTCAAGCGAGGAGTGTGTTTCTGTTGTACCTACAAGTGTAGTGTCCACAACAGCTGAATTTGACATACAGATGCATTAGAGGTGTAAAAAGTTTCTATCTGAGCACTGTATTCTTTACCATTTTATTAATATTGTAGCAGTGCTTATCTACAATACGCTATTATAAGTTATCTGTAAGTATATGTATATGTACATATTTATCTCTGCATGTGTGTGTGTGTGTGTACACACAGGTAATTCGTAACAGTGTGTTTAAACTGCATGCATTTTATTTTACATACATTAACAGCTGTTAAATCTTGCATGGTTGTTTTTCTTTCAAAACCATTTTATTCCTGACGTGAACGCCCAGGATGTTCACATATGGGAAGCATGATGGATGTTGTCACTGGCTGGTTGGTTTTCTCAGAGTTCTGCAGTTTCCCCCACCATTACATTTCATTGCTGCTCCATATCCACCTCACTTCACCCCCCTCAACACAAATTCTCAGCTGTTAAGTGACTCCTCTCTCACTATCATTAACAATACTGTTAGATTAATGGCCAAAGAATAACACAAAAACTGCACTCACAGTTATTGCTGCAGGCAGCATTGCAGGTTCAGTTGAATAAACTGCTGCTAGGGAATTTTTTTTTTTTTTTAGAGGGGTGGGTGTTTGTTAAGTTTCTGTAGTATGGTTATGAAATATTGAAACTGAATAATTTTTGATGTATCCAGTAGAGAATTTCACACTAAATGTAATAATTGCATGAGTTGGTAGGTAACAACAAAGAAATTTGGCCACAAGTGTGTCTGTGGACCACTTGTTATCGACACCATTGCGGTTCATGCACTTTCACCCATTGTAGTTCAACAAAGTATCCTAATCTAATTAAAATACCTAAACTAACCTTAAAAGCTGGTGAATAAGTTTTCATATAGTTTAACATAACCATGATAATAGCTTTATTATCTCTAAAAATGTATTTAAAGATACATCCCATTGTAACAAATTCTATTGTTTCAAATAAAATAGTGTTTTCCCTCCCCAATGTGAAATTTTTTTTTAGCAAGTTGGGCTGAACTAAAATTGTAGCTACTGACTGACTAAGCCCTTCTAAATTGCTCTTTTGGAGTAAGATGAAACACAATTTTTGTAGATATAGAAAATACAATTACTCATAAATGTCTCCTGCTCCCCGTTTTTCTTCTGAAAAGTTACTAAAATACTTTATTGTCCAGTGCAGACAATGCAGTAAAAATTTTAATTTCAGTGTTTTAGTTATGTACCACATGTAGCTTAACCCTGTTAAATATTGTAGACGCAATAAACAAAACTCTATCCTACAATAAAGGGAAAATAAATATAAAACTGTATCATAACAGAGAACTAAAATCAGATTTGAATTTATCTACCAGAAAAAATTTACTATATTGACATTAAATATGTACACAGGAGATATCATATTGGAAACAAAACTCTGGAGTCATTGTCAGTGTTCGAAATTAAAAATAGTAAGGCCAGTACATAGGTAACTGTTTATTCGTGGCTCAAGAACATGCGAACTTTGCCTTCCAAAAATTCTGTTAGGCTGTTAGTAGTTTTATTGCACTCATTACTGATAAGCAACCTGCATTACATATACCTATAACATTTGCCCACTGACACACGAAAATCAACTCCAATGCAATATTTTTGTAAATTCGAACACTTTCAAGAAAAATATCCTTTCTTGCAACAAAACTTAGTTGTCAACATCAAAAAGTGTGATGTCGCCAACATATGAAAGTCCATACCGTGTAACAAAGCCACTTTCTGACAGTCAGTGAGTGGCAACTTGACTTATACGAAACAAACAAAGCGCCATTTACAAAATCCTGTATCAGCTGATGCACGAACGAACAAAAGTTAAAATTACGTTGGCTATTCTGAGTGCACTGCCGATTCACATCAGAAGAGCAGAAAATACGCGTATAAGAAAGAGTTCGTAGATTTATTAATACATTTTATTTTACGAGGTCACAAAACAATGGTTGTTAGTGTTAAAAACTAAACTTCGTGATAATGTAGTTATGTTTAGGTGATCAAAATGAAATGTACAATAGAACGATACGACGTGGAAAAGTTTTCTGAAGTTGTGCTAACTTCAGAAAGCTTTTTCACGTCGTATCATCCCTCTCAAACATTGCTTTCAACACGTCCATGATATTAATTCCAAAAGCATACAGAAATATTGCATAATATTGTTGAATTATTTTTTCTAATAATTTGATGAAACGACAAGAATTTTAAATATATTTCCAGCCCGTAACATAAGAATTATCAACTTAATAAGAGACGCCATGTGTTGACCATAGAGAGAGTTACTCAAAACTTCGTCGTGACGTGCTGCGCTCTATCTATCGGATATTCTGCGAGCTATTACCAGCCAGAAATTAACCTCTCTCCTGCGCGATATATAACAAATTTACAAACATATGCTAATAGTTATATTTTTCCACGAGCTCTACATAATTTTTAAAGTAACATATATTTCATATACAACGATTTCGAGTAAAAGTCATTTATATTCGGCCGGTAAT
>NQII01001893.1:61757-174388 GCA_002778355.1 Clitarchus hookeri | reverse complement strand
GAGAGGGATGGAAAGGGAGAGGGAGAGAGTGATAAGAGGGGGGTGGGGGTGGAGAGAAGAATGAAGCGTAGCGGTGTGGGCGTGGCTAAATTGTTAGATGTACGTCTATGGAGGGGACGGGAGCTAAGGGTGTCTCAAGGCTAAGCCACTGGAAGATACTATAACATTTCCTACAATAATTTTTAAACACTATAATGATTTGCAGCCCATAGTGAAAAAGTTATTTCTTAGAATCTTAACATAAAAGGTTAAGGTTACATTTTAATCAGGGTCAAATTATGTTATAGTAAATAAGGTTGATTGTGAACAAAAAGGAAAATACAGTATTTCTGCTTATTACATTTATGGGTGATAGCAAGCCGGAGAGCAGATGGGAACATACCTTACCTGTTCCATTTGAATCACTTTTCTTGGGACTACTTGTTTTGGCACAGCTGTCTTTCCGTCTACTGCCAAGGTGCACTGTATTTGACTCCAAGTTCAAGTCGAGGTAAAACAACGAGCCAGAGGATGGCAAGCTGCTGCAGTCATCCTGTTTCTTCTGGTGGTTCTCATTCTCACAATCTGGAACATTTCCCTCATCAATTTCCCATAAGGTCGGACAACATGTACATATTCAATACAACAGCAAAAACACAAATAAATAAAAATTGAAAACGTAACACACACAAACATAAAGGCAAGACCAATACTGTTATGGCAAAAGAAACAAGTGAAGGAACTTCTGAATTAGCGAAGAACTGACATGATCATGACATAACCAATAAACTATCGAGATCACTGCTAGTTGGTGTGGCAATGTGAAGAAAGTTCATTGATTTCTAACAAATATCTATGGAAAGCTACTTATTGATTAAATTAAATGATATATGACATAACCCCAACTCTTTTTACAGGACAGTTCAATTGATAACCAAAGTAGCCATGACAATCTTTCGGCCCATGGCTCAGGAGCCTGAGGCAGCCAGAAATAAGCAAACGCATGATATGGCAGGAATACAAAGACACATTATTGTTAGCAGATACATTTTATGAGCCACTTTCAGCTGTGATTCTGATTGTTTCACATGTGATTCCCTGCCTATCAGCAGTGTGTACAACAGAGATAGTAAAACCCATGATCATTAGATTACAACATTACGCTCAACTCTCCCTACAGCCTGTTTCAGCATAGTCTAAGCTCCCATCGGTAACATGACTCATCCTTAACATATACACAAATCTCTTGATGCTACTAAGTAAGCTATTTAAAGGTTGGTTAAGCGAAAAATGTATGACAGATCAACCTCAACCATCCATATATCACCTGAAGTTTCAACCTGTCCTCCTTCCCAAACAATGAATTTGAGAACTGTAATAGCTTCAACTTACTCATGTGTGTTTCTTGGAGGGAGATACCTGGCCAGTGGGCATAGCCACCCATCACTGTCACATTCAGTTCCTTGTCAGATTGAACAGCCTGTGAGATGATGCTCAAGCACCCTGATCAAAGAGGCATCCAACTGTCAATGGCCTACAGTTGAAGCATTTTAAGGTGCACACACACACACACACTCTCTTTCTTTCTCTCTCTCTCTCTTTCTCTACCTCTTTCTTTCAGTCTCTTCTGTATGTTTCTCTTCTCTCTCTCTCTCTCTCTCTCTCTCTCCCTCACACCCTAAACCATCCTGCAGGTTGCCAATGCATGGTCCGTCACTGGTATTACGGGAGGTCACCTCCTGACAATCCAAACACCTTGCCTAACAGCAGAGCCATCAGAGAGCTCCCACTGTGAACACCCAAACAGCAACTTACTACAACACCATAACTGAGCAACAACCAGGTGAAACCAAGCTACCAACATTAGAGAAGTGGTCCTAGCACTTCATGATGCAGGACTTGAGGTAACATTGCAACACTTTCCATATGAGAGAGAGAGAGAGAGAGACATGCACACGCACACTCTCTCTCTCCTATTGCATTCTTCAAATGGCTAGCACTAAAGTTTACAATATTCCACTACAGAGCAAAAAAAGTCCAAAAATTATCCAGTGTTTAATACTTTATATATTTTTCATCAGTGACTGAGTGCTGTTAAGATTTCAGTGCTTCAGTTTCCTAAAGCCAAGCCATAATCTATATAATCAAAGAATAGCAAATAAAACAGTTTCACTATTATGTATAACAAAAAAAACAAATTTTGTGCACACAATGTAAACATTAGACTCCTAATATGAAAATAAGAAAAGCCTTGGACATACTTTCAACGAGTTCCTGCTCACATTTCTGTACGTAGATCAGTCACTGTTTATGTTAAAAAAAACATGTAGTTAGAGGCAGGGAATTTAATGATGGTACTTTAGAAGTGTTCAATGAACAGAAGCTACACTAGNTAAAAAACATGTAGTTAGAGGCAGGGAATTTAATGATGGTACTTTAGAAGTGTTCAATGAACAGAAGCTACACTAGCGAGCTAGCAACAAGCAACAGTCACAGATGAGAGCAAGGCACAGACCTGGCACAGTGGAAAGGTCATCCTGAAGGATCTGCTTGACCCATAGGGGCTCCTGGACGTCCTGGCTACAACGACTCTCTTCTGGTTCACTGCGCTGCTGTGGGGAGAGATTCTGCACTGGCCGGTACAGCGCGTAGCCATCCACAAAGTTCTGCTCTGACGATACCAGGGGATCCAGGTAACCTGCTACCAGCAAAGCCTGCCCTATCGCAGTGCCTTGGTCCCTGCGCAATATATCCCCCACACTACCCACAGACTGCATTTATGACCACAAAAAAATTTCAAAATACTACCTGGTCCAAGCAACATCATTTATCTGCTATAACATAATATACAGTAAAATTTTAATTTTTACAGCTTCAAGTAGAGTCTAGTTTCAAGTTGTATGAAAGTCAAGTCAAGTTCAGTATAAGACCTTTTAGTTAAAATAGTGTTTAAGCCATAAATGTAAATGTGTACGTATGTACATGGGTATAACGCCCGCCCCTTATAACTTCCTCTCCCTCTCATAGTCACAGTTTACCAAGGAAAAAGTTTGTGACTAGTTTCTACCAATAAGACTAATTCTTTGCCTGGGTATATGATTCACAGCACTACTTTTTCCCTCTCGCAGACGAGTGAATGACTATGATAGGAATGGTAATGTCCGCCGCGTGATGCTAACGGAAAAGAAAAGATAACTGTTACAGCAGTGGAGTGGGACGATAGCTTTCAGGATGGTCTATAAGAATGCAGCCGGGTGAGCAGACAAGAAGTCCACATTTAAAGTTTTTGTTTAAAGTAATTATCCTTTATTTAAACACATTTTAAAACAGTAATTTGATGAGAAAAGTAATGACAAGTTTACTGTTACGCATATTTCTGCTGAAGATGTGACGTGCCATAAGATGANTAATTCGATGAGAAAAGTAATGACAAGTTTACTGTTACGCATATTTCTGCTGAAGATGTGACGTGCCATAAGATGACGACTTTTCAGGTTTAAATACAGTACGTTCTATGGTTGTATGTATTTATGTCGTGCGAAGATTGTACTATCAACCTTGNACTTTTCAGGTTTAAATACAGTACGTTCTATGGTTGTATGTATTTATGTCGTGCGAAGATTGTACTATCAACCTTGACAAGTTACCAATCTGTTATCTGATGTCGCCCAGCATGGTGGCAAAGAGGAAACGCTTCGCTGGGAAACAAAATGGCTCAAGTCATGAATATAACGCCCACCAGATTTTATTACAGCCAAACATCACAAACGTCAAGGCATGTATCCGAGTTATTGTTTTGATTCCAGCGCAACTTTTTGATTCGCAAGCCACGAAAAGTGATTGTTAAGTGTGAATATTTGTTGTTTATAACCTAAAAACACAGTGACTCTACTTGCAGTTCAGTAGCTTTTGTCTGATGTAAAAAAAACTGGATTGGAGTGACGAATCACTCTTTGTTAACTTGACTCGATTTTTCGAGACTCNTTTTGTCTGATGTAAAAAAAACTGGATTGGAGTGACGAATCACTCTTTGTTAACTTGACTCGATTTTTCGAGACTCGATCCATCACTACAAAATTGCCCAATTTACTACATTAAATATTTTACTATATAGTACAACTGTGCCATAAGTATGGNAATCCATCACTACAAAATTGCCCAATTTACTACATTAAATATTTTACTATATAGTACAACTGTGCCATAAGTATGGGATACAATACACTCACCTAAACAATAATTTCTGAATTCATCTCCCCGTTCTAAATTAAATACACTGCTAATATACACCTTTAAAAGGACTGCCCTTTTTTGTACTTGCTGGCTGTAACAATAGCAACACGCTTTCTTAGAGTTGTAACATGTGTAAACAATTTAATCTTTCGCCTGCAAACCCGTCCTAGAGGTCAAAAGAATACCAACTTTTCTTTCCTGATGAACATAAAAGGAAGGAATGAATGGCATCTTTCTTTCCCTTTCAATATTGTACTGCCCATTCATTCCCTCTCTTGACTGTACTTGGCTATTGTCCTGTTGCCAGGCCAAGCTGCATTCCTGAAAACAAAGAGTGGCAAGGGGTGGAGAAAATTGCCAAATTAGAGGAGGTAGTAAAGGAGAAAAAAAGAGATATATACATGCTGCAATGCAATGGCAAAAAATTAATGGATTTTATGCTCAGGGGGCGGTGTGTTCATCTTCTGCAGCCTTTAATAACACTGTTCACTTATCACAAAGGGTATTATTGTTCTCGGAAATAAAAGAGCTTGCAATTACACAGTGAGATTGGATTTAGAAGCCATATCATTCAAATGGTTAAAGTGTGCATTTTCAGTCTTGGTTGTGTAGGTTTCCTGATGAGGGATGGCAAAAAAATTTTTTATTTGTGTGTGTGATTATCGACTGTCACAATTTTAATAATCTTTACGTGAATAATGGTCACGTGGAAAATGCCACTGTTAGACATGCTACATTGCATTTCACTTTCAACTTGTGAGCTTCTGTGTATGACAACACTTAGAAAACAAAGGGTGCCCAGGAAGTGAGAGTATAAAACTGAGATGCTACACAGTAATTTTTGGTTATAATTATAATTCGCTATGGCGATAATTTATCTGGCCAGTGGTTGGGCCCACGGAATCCGCGGGCTTACTCACCTTCGGTGAGGCAGGCACTTGCATGCAAGTTGAAACCAAGTCTAAAATATGGCCTGTGATAAACGCCGGCTTCAAAAGAAGCAGGGCCCACAGAATCCGGGGTTTAGCCACCATCGGTGAAGCAGGTACATACATGTCTGCAAGCTGAAACCAAGTCTAAAATATGGCCTGTTATAAACGCCGGCTTCAAAAGAAGCAGGGCCCACAGAATCCGGGGTTTAGCCACCATCGGTGAAGCAGGTACATACATGTCTGCAAGCTGAAACCAAGTCTAAAATATGGCCTGTTATAAACGCCGGCTTCAAAAGAAGCAGGGCCCACAGAATCCGGGGTTTAGCCACCATCGGTGAAGCAGGTACATACATGTCTGCAAGCTGAAACCAAGTCTAAAATATGGCCTGTGATAAACGCCGGCTTCAAAAGAAGCAGGGCCCACAGAATCCGGGGTTTAGCCACCATCGGTGAAGCAGGTACATACATGTCTGCAAGCTGAAACCAAGTCTAAAATATGGCCTGTTATAAACGCCGGCTTCAAAAGAAGCAGGGCCCACAGAATCCGGGGTTTAGCCACCATCGGTGAAGCAGGTACATACATGTCTGCAAGCTGAAACCAAGTCTAAAATATGGCCTGTTATAAACGCCGGCTTCAAAAGAAGCAGGGCCCACAGAATCCAGGGTTTAGCCACCATCGGTGAAGCAGGTACATACATGTCTGCAAGCTGAAACCAAGTCTAAAATATGGACTGCGAAAAATGCCAGCTTCATAAGCAGCAGGGCTCGCAGAATTCGCATGCTTACTCACCTTCGGTGAGACAGGTAATGCATGAAAGCTGAAACCCAGGTCTTAAATATGGCCTGCGAGAAGCTTGGTTAGTGTATAGTCCATTATGGAACGAATTTCGAAATTATTGTACAAAATACTAATATGTGTGGTGCAGAGCCAATTATGGTACGTCCCAACCATGTTCATTTCAGGCCGAAAGGTAAACTTGGGTGGTGCAGAGTTCATTATGGTACAAATTTTGAAATTATCGCATGAAATACCAAAGTTATTGTAATACAAAATATGGACCAAGTGACTACCATAGTTATGGTAGATATTATGGTACATCGTTGTGGTACCGACATTTATCCAAAAGGACCTAACTAAGTGTGCGGCCAAGGANAACTGTGGTTTCCAGGCCCACAAACTGTATGTGACCCCCCCCCCTTCTCCGTCAAGGTACCGACATTTATCCAAAAGGGCCTAAGTAAGTGCGGGTCCAAGGGAGGGACCAAAGAGACACCCCTCCCTCAAATCCCATCGAAATTGGCCAAAAACTGTACTTTCCAGACCAGAAGAATTTTGAAAACACACCCCTCCGGTCTCCGCAACTCCTCCCAGAGATGCAAAGGTGGGGCAGCAGAGGAATCCACAGAGGAAGGTTCAAAGGTGTGCACAAATTTGGTTCCAGCCCTCCACCTCTTATTTCGAAAAAAACTTCCATTCTTGTGAAGTTTTACTGCGTCTCCGAACTTGTTACTTTCCAAACAACGTTTAATAAATTAAAAATAAGAAATAAATAAATAATGCCTTTCATATTCACTACTTGTGTGTTTCAAGATTCCTCTGATACTGCAGACTCAATGGCAAAATGAACAGCATAAATAGTACCAACTAAACTAATTAATTTTGCGTGTTATCTTTGTTTAAAAAATCCAAACCTCAAAAGTNAACAGCATAAATAGTACCAACTAAACTAATTAATTTTGCGTGTTATCTTTGTTTAAAAAATCCAAACCTCAAAAGTTGATACACTGTTATAGATTTACTCAAAATTGAAAAAGTTAATGTTTGCACACTGCTTTGAGACTTGCTAAACATAAACGGTAATATAAAATTATTTAATTTTCCTTATTACATGATCAGTTAGTTACTTATTATTTCTCAAATCAAATAATATCAGAAATCTATTGTTACGTAGATAATAAAATGACAGTTAAAATTAATGGAACAGACATTTCTTTTCTAGACTTTTTTTCGTTTTTTTTTTTTTTTNAGATAATAAAATGACAGTTAAAATTAATGGAACAGACATTTCTTTTCTAGACTTTTTTTCGTTTTTTTTTTTTTTTGAAAGTCCAAGTACTCAACAAGGGTGAAAATAACAGAATGGGACAACTTGTGCCCTATAACTATTCATCAAGAGTATCTTTCACAAAAAAACTCAAATTTTTATTTCATCCTCCAAAACTTTTTTTGGCTTCAATAACAGCAAATTTTCTTTTTTTTTTCCCAAGTTGGAGACTATTTTTTCTAGGAACGAAGTCTTCAACCGAGATAACTTTGATACTGCGCACTTCTCTATATGTAGACACTAAGCGCACAAAAGATCAGATATCTAAATGTAACCTTGGTGAAGCAGGGTGGGGTATAAAATGCGGCAAGACAGTCATCTGAATGCTAAAAGCAGATAGCAATCATCTTAAAAAAATATAATGTATTTTATAATATAAATATACAGTGTAATAGCATATTATGTAAGCTTTTAAATGACACTAAAAACCCCACAATAGGTGACTTATTAATACAGTTACGGCTTGTTGCGTAAACCTCCAAAATCTGTGAAATTTGCTTACAGCGTGTATGAAAAATGGGTGCCATCATACACTCGTCATAGGTAAAANAAAAAAAAAAAAAAAAAAAAAAAAAAAAAAAAAAAAAAAAAAAAAAAAAAAAAAAGCTTTAAAAACTATTTTCTTTTAATAACTTAACAATCAACAATGTTGGGATATGCAAGAATTTTATGTGACATTACTAATCATGATCTGACATGTATAACAAAAAGTGTAGACTACAGTAAAACCTCGTTAATAAAAGCCTATTTAATAAAAGTTCCCATTAATACAAAGTTATATTCTTTCCTTTGGAATGAGATAGGAAATTTAATGTTAATTTGTATGCTTAATTATAAATATTTGTTAATTTTTATTAAAATGTAATGACAAGTCCACTGGCAATAAGAAGTTGTGCTGGTGATAAGAATGTCTTATTTTCCAATATGCTGAGTCATAGAGTCAAGTTTCCACTTCTTTGAGGTTTTTTAATAATTATTGCAAAGACCTGTTAATACAAACCTCATTATTGCAAACTGAAAAAATTATGGTCCCTTGAGGTTTGCATTAAAGACTTTCACCGATCTCTCTCTAAAATAGGCAAGTTACACATTGAGCTGACCATGCCCCCTTACCTTCCCAAAGCAAAGCGGTCCTCTTGGTAGCCAAGGGACGTCTTCCTGCGGGCAGCAGTATTTTCCTGCACGTCAGCCATGTTGCCACAGGGGCCGGAGCCTGTGCTGGAGGCCGCAGGGAATGCAGAGCTGCCGTACTTGGTCTGGAGGTCCTCCTGCACGGCACGCAGGTCGGCNCTGTGCTGGAGGCCGCAGGGAATGCAGAGCTGCCGTACTTGGTCTGGAGGTCCTCCTGCACGGCACGCAGGTCGGCCGTGAGGTCTGCATCCATATCTGCAGACTGCAGGTACGACAGCACCACCTTGCAGCAGTACGTACACACACGCAGGTCTCCTGCTTGCAAACAAACCCCACACATACTTCTCTCCAAAACACGATACCCGTAAAACACTTGCAACCCAACAACATTTCACTAGCAAAACATCTGGCCAAACATCACATTTCCAGTATCAAAGCCATATATCACAGTTGTCATATCGCACATATTGGGAAAGAAAAATTTCACCAATATACTCTAGCAGAATAGTCTAATTCATAATCACATAAAATTTGACCAATACTGTCAAACAATATGCCTAATATTCACTGTGATGCAGTATTAAAAAAATGCATTACAATGGTGGGAATGACATACTGACAGTATTCCCGTTAAGTGAAAAAGATGGAGTGGGGTTAGGGATACGTTGTGGGTCACAGAGAAATAAAAAGGTGACGAAAGAGAAAGTTAAGAGAGTGAAATATTTATATAGCGAGTATGAGCTCTGTGAAAGTAGAAGGAAGGACAGATTGGTTTCAATTAAAGAAATGCCTACTCAGGGAAGTGTTCTATTAAAGTTACTGTCTCTAGTAATAATGTACGAGGTGTGTTAAAAAAATAAGGTGACTTTGCAATTTTTGAGGGCTACGTACATTCAATTATAGATTGTTTTTATTGTTATGTTGGTACACATGTCCCCAACATATGTTGACATTATCAGCCATTTTGCATTGTTAGTTTGTTTGTGACAGATATAAAGGTTAGACGTGTTTTGGTGTACTTGGCGATCTTTTGCTATCGCAAACAATGGATCAAAGAATCTGTATTAACACCACCGTAATCATGCCTCAGCCACCGTATTCACAGAACGTGGCCCCCTACGACTTGTTCCTTTTCCTAAAACTGAAGAGACCCATGAAAGGACGGAGGTTTGCCACGATTGAGGAGATAAAGACCTGGGAGACTTCAATGCCATACCAAAATGCGCATTTCGTAAGTGCTTCGAGGATTGACAAAAAGCGCTGGCACAAGTGTATTATATCTGAGGGGGATTACTTTGAAGGGGACANCTGTGCTGGAGGCCGCAGGGAATGCAGAGCTGCCGTACTTGGTCTGGAGGTCCTCCTGCACGGCACGCAGGTCGGCAGTGAGGTCTGCATCCATATCTGCAGACTGCAGGTACGACAGCACCACCTTGCAGCAGTACGTACACACACGCAGGTCTCCTGCTTGCAAACAAACCCCACACATACTTCTCTCCAAAACATGATACCCGTAAAACACTTGCAACCCAACAACATTTCACTAGCAAAACATCACATTTCCAGTATCAAACAAGCCATATATCACAGTTGTCATATCACACATATTGGGAAAGAAAAATTTCACCAATATAGACTAGCAGAATAGTCTAATTCATAATCACATAAAATTTGACCAATACTGTCGAACAATATGCCTAATATTCACTGTGATGCAGTATAAAAAAAATGCATTACAATGGTGGGAATGACATACTGACAGTATTCCCGTTAAGTGAAAAATATGGAGTGGGGTTAGGGATACGTTGTGGGTCACAGTGAAATAAAAAGGTGACGAAAGAGAAAGTTAAGAGAGTGAAATATTTATATAGCGAGTATGAGCTCTGTGAAAGTAGAAGGAAGGACAGATTGGTTTCAATTAAAGAAATGCCTACACAGGGAAGTGTTCTATTAAAGTTACTGTCTCTAGTAATAATGTACGAGGTGTGTTCAAAAAATAAGGTGACTTTGCAATTTTTGAGGGCTACGTACATTCAATTATAGATTATTTTTATTGTTATGTTGGTACACATGTCCCCAACATATGTTGACATTATCAGCCATTTTGCATTGTTAGTTTGTTTGTGACAGATATAAAGGTTAGACGTGTTTTGGTGTACTTGGCGATCTTTTGCTATCGCAAACAATGGATCAAAGAATCTGTATTAACACCACCGTAATCATGCCTCAGCCACCGTATTCACAGAACGTGGCCCCCTACGACTTGTTCCTTTTCCTAAAACTGAAGAGACCCATGAAAGGACGGAGGTTTGCCACGATTGAGGAGATAAAGACCTGGGAGACTTCAATGCCATACCAAAATGCGCATATCATAAGTACTTCGAGGATTGGCAAAAAGGGCTGGCACAAGTGTATTATATCTGAGGGGGATTACTTTGAAGGGGACAAAATAGATATTGATGAATACATAAATATTTATTGAGACAAAGTCACAAAATAACAAGTCACCTTATTTTTTGAGCACACCTCGTTATGCAATGATAATGGAAGTGGCAAGACAGACTGGGGAAGACAGCGTGAAGGTAATGACATCTGTGGATGATATCATGGTTGGGAAATGAAGAGAACCAATTGCAAAACAATTACATTGTAAAACATGAGACAGTATAGTAAGAATTATAATGTTAAGAAGCAAGAACTCGTGATGACACAATGGTATAAAGACTAGACCAAAACAGAGGTAACAGAAAAAGGACAGTACGTTTAAAATGGTAGAAACTTTAAACTGGAAGTGTACTCACTCTTGCACTTCTCACTCGTTTGCTGTTTCTCACTTTCGCTCCCTTCCATGCTCATTTTCGTCCACCCAAGCCCACTCACTCCCTCCCATGCCCACTCTCATCCCTCTCACTACCATCCATGCCCACACTCACTACCCCCTCACTTCCACTCACTCTCAATTCCACTCATTCTCAACCCCAGGGATGCGGTAATGTAGTGGTTAGACTACCTGCCTCCCACCTAGGCGAACTGGGTTCAATATATCTGCTCGTTCCTGTCAAGTATGAAACCTAATATGATGAAACCAACTTATTGATGATTGATGAGGAGTAAAAAAATGACTGTGCAAAATATTATATGTGGCTGGACTATAGCTATACAAAACCANCAGTAATGCAGTGGTTAGACTACCTGCCTCCCACCTAGGCGAACTGGGTTCAATATATCTGCTCGTTCCTGTCAAGTATGAAACCTAATATGATGAAACCAACTTATTGATGAGGAGTAAAAAAATGACTGTGCAAAATATTATATGTGGCTGGACTATAGCTATACAAAACCAGATCCCCACAATGACAAATGTTATATACTAGAAAGCAATAGAAAGCACTGTTAACGATAGTATCATGGTGTCTATAGTCAAGTTGGCTCACAGAATTCCTGTAATATTCCTGTACAGTAATGAAAAAAACCTGTTGATCTGCAGCTTCCAAGTACCCTTAATGAGGCTCATAGAAAAGTGGAAAGAAAATTTGTACAAAACAACAAAATATTAAAAATAACATTNAGGAGTAAAAAAATGACTGTGCAAAATATTATATGTGGCTGGACTATAGCTATACAAAACCAGATCCCCACAATGACAAATGTTATATACTAGAAAGCAATAGAAAGCACTGTTAACGATAGTATCATGGTGTCTAGAGTCAAGTTGGTTCACAGAATTCCTGTAATATTCCTCTACAGTAATGAAAAAAACCTGTTGATCTGCAGCTTCCAACTACCCTTAATGAGGCTCATAGAAAAGTGGAAAGAAAATTTGTACAAAACAACAAAATATTAAAAATAACATGCGTTTGAACAGAATTATAACCAATCACACAGAAAAAAACTTACATTTTTGTGTCGCTAAAATTAAACTCACTCTAGGTTAACTAACTGCAGTCTTGAATTTCACCTGCCACATGAAAATAAAGTCCAATAGCACCACACAGAAAATGTTGCCTACATAATCTTTTAAAAATAATTGCTTAACTATTAACCACAAAAAAATCTTACTACCTCTAATATTACTATTTGCAGCTACAAATTCAAAAGCTACTAACAATTTCACCAAACTCAATGAAAGTATACGTTATAAAACTCAATGAAAACAGACGTCAATACAAAGTGTAACAGCATAAATAAAATTATTTCCGCAGCTCATTCACTCTTTTGTTGATGATGGACACAGCCCGTTCCGCATCTTCCAGCAACTTACGTTTCTTTGCCTCTAGCTCTCGGAGCTCAGCAGCAGCATGCTTTTTTACCTCGGTTAGTTTCAAAGCTTCTGCTTTAGCTTGATGTTGCTCTTTAAGTGCTTCACTATACCTCGAATGGGCATTCCTCACAGAATGAAGTAACTGTGTATTTCAATCTTCTTCAGTCCACTCTCACTGGTGACAGAGTCAGAAATATGATGCTGGGCAATACGGGACTGTTCCTTCAAATTTTCCACCTAAATTTCTTTATTTACATAAAATCCTCTTTCTACATTTGCATTACCATGATATCTAATCAGAAGAAGTTTCATTACTTTGACAAGGTTGTTGTATTCTTTTTCCCCAATTATAAGCTCTATCCAGAAAGTGTGTGGTCGAGTCTCGGATCTTGAATACGACTTCATCAGTTCAGCCACATGTGGATGTGAGCAGAGAGCCTTATACTCTCTGCCAGCCCTTTCTACAGTGCTAGCAGGGAGCAGATTGGCTTTGAGAACAATTTCCAAAGTAGATATAAGTTGTTACTCGGAGACATCCTTAGAAGATATGTAATATGGGTTGAAACAGGTAAATGCTTTGGTCAGTGGATATATCATAGGAGACCTCTGAAGAGTTTAGCCACAAAATATTGCAAGGTAGTTCAACAATCTTTGCGAAAGCATAGGATATCCTTCTTAGAGACTTCACATTTTCCAAGAGCTGCTCGAGTACCATATTCAAGGTCTACATGCTTAAAATCCTTGAGTGTTATAAAATATTTGCTACCATTCTCCTTTGGAACATCTATTTCTATGAAGTGCAGTGCTCTCAATAATTTATTTCTTCACAATTTTAGACATTGCAGTTTTTACTATAACTGTCAAACTGTCTTAAAGGAATAGTGCCATTGAAACATGAGTCTGAAATTCCATTAAAACTGCCTCTATGTCATCAGTCATTCCCTCAAAAAAAGCAATTTTAGATGGAAAAAAGTTTATCTTTCAGTGCCTTTGATATTATCGAAAAACCTATTGCAAGATGGCTTCTTAGCAGTGCCTTCAACTAACTGTACATATTTTTCCACACGAGGCAAAATTTCCTTGGCTCTTCTTGCGACCCTCTCATTCTCCACCCAGCGGGTAGAGCACACCCTAAGAGGAAACACATTAGCCCGAGAGGCTTCTACGTAGTCATCACTTTGACTTGGAGCCTCCTTAAACAAATTGTAGAGAGCTGTGAAATATCCCACTATCTCCCAACTAGTCTTTAAAAGCATTATGACCTGTGTGCAATCCGCAACTCTCAATGTCAAGAAACTGCGGATAATCTGGAGCTGATCGAATATCTTCCCTTAACAGTCTTAATACTTTGAAGGTGACATTCGGGCCATTCATTGATAACTGAATGATCATCATCAGGTTGAGATCTTCTAATCCCTTTTTCAAAGCTCTGAGGAAATCTTCACCAGAGGTATGTTGCAAGAACACTCATGTTAGATATCTGGCACTAAAATTAAGTTTTGAGTCCCAGAACCTTACACACAAATCCATCTATTGTCTCTATGGCACTTTGTTAATCAGGATGACCATTGGTCACCTGAATCTGTTTTCTCTGTATTTTCCTTGTGCTATTCAAATTTTCCCTGCATTAAATTTAGTGGAACATGGTACACAAAACTGACATACGAATACGTTTATCAATATAAAATAAATGTTAATGGCACCAATTGTTTTGAAATATCTGGCTTTCTACACTAAAGGTTTTTCAATTAAATTTTTTTTTGTAATTATGTTTTTTACATCTTTAGTTTTTTTATTTTCACTTCTAACTCACTTTGTTTGATTCACAGCCATTCTCTTTTTCTTTGTTCAACCATTGTAGTTCCTCAGCCTTTCTCTTTTTCTCTTCTCTCTCATACCGGCTAAGCTTCTCCAATTCTGTTTCTCTTGATTTTCACTCTGCGAAAGTTTCTTTCTGCTTAGCACTGGTCCCATGAGCATAAGAAAGCATTTCTCGATCCGCGACTATGGCATCCTCTCCACCCACATCTTGTATGCCATCCCATTTTCTTCTCAAGGCTACCAGAGACTCCTTATTAATGGAGAAACCCCCTTCTAAAAAGGCACTGCCATGGGAGAAAACGAGGATAATTTTGACTATTTGCCTCACATCTTTATATTATTCTAAGCCATTCATTTCTTTGGCATAAAAATTGTTGAGTCAATATTTGCTCCACAGAAATTTTTAAAACTTTGTCTTGTCAGTGCGAGATGCAAAGCGACCAAACTGAAATGCCGACTCAATCAGCCAAAATCTAAAGTCACATGACAGTCCGCTAAAAGCATTACAACGCATGTTTCAAATTCAGTCTTGTATTGCACTGGCTTAGTCAATATCTTTTTGGGATCAAGTGAAAGTAGATGCTTTAACAAATTTGTACTTCAGAGGGCTCCTCTCAATAAGTTTCCCGACAATCTTCACCAGACAGTTTTTCGCCTCTAAACGGTACTTCTCCATATAGAACTCCTTAGCATGAGCTTTAACGAGGGATTGTATTACAGCTGGTCCAATCTTGACTTGTCGCAGTTTCACACAGTTATCCACATTTTCCACGTCTATGTTGATGAGCTTGTATGCAGTAGCGCTTTCCAGAATGGCGGGTTTAATGAACCTCTCCATTCACTCTCGGGTAAAGTTTTCTACAGCAGAATGTAGGAAAGGGAACATAGGCTTTGGTGTTTGAAACTGTCTCAGGAAGGGTTTAAATGAAGAAGTGATATGGCTGCAATAGGTCATATAGGAAACAGGGGCACATGAATCAAAAAGTTTAGGGGTAAAAAAGTTAGCAACAAAAAAAAAAAAAAAAGAACAAGATTCGCAATACAAGACTGAGCTGAAACGCCTCTTTACCAATCCCTTTACAAATTTTCATAAAATTTGGTTTTTTACAACATAATTTTTTTTTAATACAGGAATCTTAATAAAAAAAAAAAGAATTTTACTTGGTTCACCACCTTCCAAAACTCGAGGGGTTACTTTAATATATTGAAAGACTCTCTATGACAGGTAATATCAGCATCAGTTGAGTATTACAGGAACTATTTTGTTACAAAATGAAACACAATAAAAAGGGTATGCAACATGTGACTTTAAAATTATTTTTACAACAGGTATTGTTAGGTTTGCTTTCGTTTTTTGGCAATTAGTATTTGTGGGTACCCCTGGACAAAAACAAAATATCTGACACTAATTATATATATGTTTTTTAAATCAAAATTGAGAGTAGGTTTTTAGTCTAAATCACACGGCAGTTTTCAGTTTTTAACACAAGAATTTGATGCGCTCCATCCCAATCATACAAAGAAGATAATCAGAAAAATAATAATTTCTTAGCTAACATTCTCCCGGACGAGATTATTGGCAATTTTAGAAGGTAAGCAAGGATGGTAATGCCATCATGTTGTCGGTAATGGAAATTAGTAAGTTGCCATCGCACGAATTATGCCATCACTATAGTTGAACCGCTAAACAACACAATTTCGACAAGTTAGCACACAAATACTAATGCCTTAACATGCCCTAATATTTAGAATACAAAATTTACTTACCCTGAAAGGTAATACAACACAATTAACTGATATAAAGTGGATTTGAGAGAACACTAAGAAATTCCATTATATTACGCCATGATTGATCTTTCAGAAGAAAGAAAAAAAGTGCTTTCCGTACGAGTGCAATGGAGCTCTCGATATAGTAGGACCAATTGATAGTATCAATATCGACCAGCATACACATTTCTTTAGGCACACTTCCAAGTAGAGGCGAGCAGATACGGTTTTTTAGCCTGTTCCGATATTGCCGATACAAACTTACCGATATTGCCGATACCAATACTGATACTGCCTTGACAAGAAAAAATAAAATTGCAAGTTTCAAAAAATTAAAAACTTAATTTTTTAACATTTACCTAAATAAAATAGACGTGTGTCACATACTAGTATAGGCATAGAGCTGTCACCACGCCCTGCCATATTATTAATACATATGTCATTAATACATAGGCAGGCATCTGTCCTAGAAACTTTCAACCCGGGGATTCACAGAGACGACGAAGGACACAGGGGATGTCCCGAGGCGTATAGCTGCTCGGGGAAGAACCTTCAGCCAGATAAGCCACAGGACGAAGGAAACAGGGGGTGCCCCGATTAGAATTTGTGCAGACCGCACCTCAGAAATTAGTACTATAGGAATCCCTGAAACCCCACTCTCACCCTTCCTCCAGCCACTGAAGAGACACAAAATCAGGCACAAAAAATGCCCGAGTAACACAGAGGAACTCCCCAGTTCTCTCCCGAGAATGTGCTGACAAAGGTAGATTGAATATAGCAACAGACACGTTAAATTCACGAGCACAGTCGAGGTGGAAGTCAGTTGTTCGCCAGTCACGCCGAGAGACGCGAGGCAGTCGGGTGTGTCCGTCAACCAGGCCGGGGTTCGGACCCCGGCACAGGTCGAGTCAGGGTTGTTCAGTAGTTGTTCGACGCGAGGCGGAGAAGTTGTTCAGACACACACCGAGAGACGTGAGGCAGTCGGGTAAGTAAATCATATCACCAGACCGGGGTTCAGACCCGGCACAGGCGGAGTCCATGATGTTCAGTCAGTTAGCCCGAGACAGTACGTGTAGAGTTCTGGGACAAACCAAGTCGGGACACGCAGTGCGAGACGAGTGGCAGCCTCATAAAGAAGAGGCCCCACGACGAGAGGATGCAGTCGTGCGCCGGATGGCGACGAAGCAAATCAGTCAGTCCGCTCTAATAGGGTTTTTTATATTGGGGCTTTACTGTAATTGAATTTAAGTACCTTTAAAATATTTTATTAAACAAATTAACAGCATTTAATGACAAATTTATATATGTTGAATTTAAAAAATAGATTGGTGAACACTTAACTTTTATGTAAACAAACAGTATGGCTTTTTCTTTGTGCGAGCAATTTCCCTGCGTTTTCAGTTTTTCCACAAATAGTTCACCCTGTTCATGCTCTCATCAAAGCTCAAGACAAAATAGTCACAATCTTTAAACTCAGCTTTTAACATACCATGGAAATATAGAGAAAGACAGTAGAAAATCACATAAGAAATATTGTCTTGTCGTTCTGAAGTTGCACATTATTGGCAATATGGCAAAGTTGCGAAAAACAAGAATTACTGCAATGAGATGATGCAGATGGGTCAAAATGAATAGGTGTGAAAGTCTGCAAGAAGGGAACAGAGAAGCAACACAGTACCTGTACAGCCCATGATCTTGCCAGGTATCTCCTGACTGCAGCAACGGGAACAGAATATCTGGCCGCACACACGACAGTGATGCCTCCGCCTGAATGTTGTAAACTTCTCCCCACAGTAATAGCATTCCTTGCTCACCGAATCCGGCATCCAGTACTGCTTGAAGTCAGTATCCTTGTATGCTTGCAGGCCCTGCGTACCCACAATCAAAGAAGCACTCGCCATTCTTTACTGTTACACAACTCCTCCACATGCACAAAGTTAAGCCTTCATTTTTCACTAATCAGAGATCATCCCATTCAGAAATACAGTATACTCTTAAATCTCTGTAATATTTTCAGCCTTATAAGCAGGCTGTAACATGTAATTGCGGTGATAGAAATATGATGTGACGTGAATAGGGAATAACGATAATGACAGTGATTGAAAATGTGATTCCTCCAGTCCGAGGCATCCTGATGGTCTAGGCTCAAAGCCTCACAAATCTGAGTCATCGATAATACACATCCCTCCAACTTACCATCTGCATCCACAAATGCCACAAATGCAAATGCAGGGGGCACTGGTGCTTTGCCCACTGGCAGCTAGCCGCAACATGCAATTTACAACAAGAAGTTACGGATATATCTGATGAGCCTACTTTCCTCAACATGGGTGCAATTACAGTAATTTTTAAATAATTTCTTAAAAGCTGAGTTGGTAGGTAGGACTTGTCGTTTCGTTGAAAGCAATATCATAAAAGATGAAACCAGAAACATTTGCAAAAGTAGTGAGATTATTACAAATACATACGTTACTCGGGTCACAAACCCAGAAAACCTTTTACCATAACGTAGTGTGCAATCAACTGTATTATGAAGGTAGGATTCAAGCATCAACTTCGAATTTAACCAGTCTAATGTTTCAAATGATAGAATTTACTAACCAAATAAAATTATTTGGAAAATAAGTGACTGAGCCACTTAAAACATGTAAGTTTACATGGCCAACTATAGCGCTACCTGTGTGAAGAATTTGGTGCAAATCGGTTGATTGGTCCACGAGATATAATAAAATGATATAATAAAACCTCAATATTTTTTATGTGACTATCTTCATAAATGGGGAGAAAAAAGTTACGTATTAGCACATTTGATGGTTTTATACTGTCAGTAAACAAAGTTAACTTAACATAGATTACATAATTTTATATATATATATAGCACACTATGACAAAGTGTTGTTATAGCTGCCATTCTGACAATAAGTGCCTTTCACACTTAAAAAATATATATATAGTTACATGGCCTTCCACGGTACAACTTAAATGACAAATTTGGTAAGAATGGGTTAATTGTTTCCAGAGACGACATAAAAATGTATTTATTCAGGTGGCGCTATATTACAAAATGGCTAATACAAACGGCTATGTGTTGGCATATATGATGCTTGCAATAGATACTTTCAGCATTCAAAGTTTGGTCAAAATGGGTTAAATGGTACAGTATATATACCAAATAAACCTAAAATTATGTTGCCACCATTTTGAAAGTAAGTGCCTAATCAAGTTTAATTACTTACATTTACCTGGTCTGTCATAGTATTACTTACATGCCAAATTGAGTGAGAAATGCTTTGATAGTTTTCGAGATATAATGTAAAATCTTAATTTTTTTCATTTGGTGTTATCTTCCAAAATGGCAGACTGACAACAATATCCATTTCTAAATGTAATATTTACACGATGCTCTGCCAGCATACAAAATTTAGTTTCAATTCCTTGAATGTTTCCTGAGATGACATCTCACCCTAAATATTAAAATGGTTACCATTTTGAAAGTAAGTGCCCAGCATGGTCGAAAACTATAAAAGTCAAGTGCTCTTACTAAATACTATATATGTACCAAGTTTGGAGAAATTTGGTTGATGCATTCGAAAACTGAAAGGGGGACACACTCATGCACAGACGCGTACACACACATGAAAGTGATCTCATAAGCCTTTCTTTCCTTCGGAAAGTAGGCTACATACACTGGACTGAACTGCAGAAAGGAGAATTAAAGACCACCTTTCTTTGACACGGCTGTGAACAAATAGATTAATTACAAGTTCATATCCAAATACAGTTTTTTTCCCGTATGTGAAATTTACTAGGACTAGGACACCAGGTAAGGCAATAACTTTGTGTGGTTATTACATACAAATAAAACATGATACACTAATTTTTTTTAAAGCTCCTTTTCAACAATTTTATACTATAAAACCAATACTCCTAGTCTGGATAGCCATAAAGGTGATGAGAGACATTTATTCATGGATAAAAATTGGAAGCTAAAATATTCAGACACAGTAAGAAGGGGAAGGGAAATTAGAATTATTTTCCTCCATCCGATAGAGATGGAGTAAAGCAATATTTACACTCCAGGAAAGCCACAGATATTGACACACATTAGCATCAAAATTAGCATAAAAACAAGGCAGCGAATCGAGCTAAGATGCAGCACCGGCGGCATTTATTTGCTGTTTCCTACAGGTTATTAATTCGCAAAAGTATTTTATAATGTAGACATGTTTAGATTAAAATTACTCCTCGGAACTGCAGATATGAACACACATTACTATCAAAACACAAATATTATCTTAATTGTAAAACTTAAGTAGCTCTGAGACATATTTTTCTGTCACAGCTGTTATGCAGATGAAGAAAAATGTTTACAAATGCAACAAATCAAATTCACATATTTTTCTCACCTTTTAACTTTAGTTTTATTTCATGGCAGGCACTGAAAGATGATGTTGGCTAACTTAAATCCAGTACTCGTGTAGGATATCTAAGCTGGGTTGTGTTTAATTTGATTCATGGGGGAAAAAGGGGGAAGGAGGAGTCATTGCTTTTCTGGTTTTCTCTTACGAAACAATTATTATTTTTAATTACAATTTGTTTTGACGGAACAGTGGAAAATTGTTTGTATGGAAATAAAATTAAAATTATAAAAACTTGGGAAGCTTTAACTTGCCAAAAGAATAAAATGCAATAAAAATGTTGCTCATCATAGAGGTGCAAGTAGATTCAACAAAACATTTTTAATGGTGTTAACCCCACACACTTATTTTCTATAAAATATAACTTTTTTCTTAGACTATAAAACAGAGTTGAAAGGGCATTCTTTTTTTTTGGCCACACACATTTCGAACATTCTAAACCTGTAACTGTTTCGAAATACATTATTTATAAAAACACAAGCATACCGTCTCCTCCCAACAGGGCGAACCGGGTTCAACCCCTGGCCAGGTTACCGGATTTTCGCAATTGGGAATCGTGCCGGACAATGCTGCTGGTCGGCGGGTTTTCTCAGCGATCTCCTGTTTCCCCTGCCCCTTCATTCAGTCGCTGCTCCATACCCACCTCAATCACCCTCATCGACTCTCAAGACCTCGCTGTTAAGAGCCACCCAAATCACTTCACAAACTAATATCTCCTGAACACACGTTATATGAAAATCCATGGACGATTACTTCTCCAAAATCACATTTGTCTGTCACTGATACAAAATAATTTATTTGCAGAATCATTCATGTTTCCCAAAACCAACCAACAAACTCAGGAACGCAAATTTATGCTGTGCTTCAATGGTAGATCAGGCTGTTTTACAAAGCGGTGTGCCGATATTACGTTTCACTGAAGACATACTGAAAAGGCACTTACAATCAACTATACTTAATGAAAGAAAAAACAAAAATAATTAATACCTACTGCTAAAATATCCCGAAAACAAACAAGCACATTTACAAAAGAGACAGCTGGTACTCTGCTCTGGTCGCTACAAAGTTACGTGTAGTTTCTCTCTGTGTGTGTGGAGCTACTATTGCATTAAGTCAAACTTAATAAATATCAGGGGAAAGAAATAAATGACATCATCCAAAACTTATTACAAGAAATGTGCGCCCCACACTCCATTCACACGTGCCCCATAAACCTTAGCAATGTTAAAGTATGTGCTGATAAAATATAACAAATGCTGTATACACACTCACTGTGCTCTTCAGTGCCAAAAGACTTCTGATGCGGCGCTTAAGAACATTCTGCAGGCTCCGACCTTCAACAGGAAAGTGCGCCTCAGAGTCCAAATCTTCGCCCTAATGTACATAACCACATAACTTATAAACATACAAAAATTTTCTATTTCATATTTTTTAAACCAAATATATAAGCTGAAGACTAAACTACAACCAATAAAAATCTTCAAATTTAATAATGCAACATTCAGGGAATTAGCCAGCAGTACGCATAATCATATCCACAAAAACATTATATTTTTAGATTTTAGATAGCCAATCAAGTGGAGTGGGCTTGCTAACTGGTAAGTTACTTGCAATGGAACGGTATAAGATACAGATGATATAAAATAATTTCTGTCACAATTACTTACTTCCATTAGCTGTATAAAATATTTTAGGTTCTTTTTGCTGCGTAAATTTTATTTTTACCACTTTCCCATGCAAATTCTTGGCTATGGCTCTCTGTAGAATCACAAATTGACGACAACATTGTACAATGACCACAATCCAAGAATATTTATGTGCCCACGACACTAGCACCGAGAACAAATTAACATTTTTCTGAGCATATTTAAATAGCAGCATGTGTGAGATACTCAGAAGGTTATGGATTCTGTTCCAATTAACTTCATTATGGGTGGCTATTTCCAAATGGTTCTCTATCCCCACTCCAAATAAATTTTTGTGCAGTTTGTCGACATGAACCTTCCAATATCCTCATCCACTAGGTAAAGATGATTACATTACCATACAGTGCAGTAACATTCAGCTCCAGTAAGCATCTCTTAAAGAAATCACGTACTGTGGGTACATAATTAATGAAGGAAGGAATTATGCATACTCCAGAATAATACAGTATGTGTTCTAGCTGGGTTGGCTATACATCGTCCTTGTTTTCCTTATACTGTGTACTAGTATGCTACAAGTACCGGCCAGCAAATGGATGTTCTCGTCACACTGTGGTCTTGGGGAAAGAAACTGCAGGAAGATCAACCCGCTCAAGTGTCTGCACCCGTCATTAAAACCAGACGATGTGACTTTGCGAGTACAGTCAAAGCTGAAGCACGTGATCTTTGTGCTCAGCACAATATAATTCACTAAATTATATGTCCATAAAATTTGTTGAGAGAGAAACTTTTCCTGGAGACCAGTGTAAATGTGGTGGTGGTTATCTTATTTCTCGCAGTTGTCCAATATTGAGGTAAATACAGTATGTACAATCCTCTGCTGCATTCACACACACATGCTCACTAAAATGCCTACGTAGCCTTGCAGTTAATATGTCAGTCTCCCAATGCAGTGATCTGGCTTCAATCCCATGTCAGTTCTGGGAAGGCAAGCACTGAACTCCGTCACCAGGTAGATGTACTACCCACTCCCTACAATGCACTCCTACACTACCTTTTTTATACATAAAAACTTACCCTGGCATCAGCATCACTCTGAAGAGCCTGCAAGTCCGGTGGAACTTCATTGCAGTTGGGAGAACTGGACTCCGGAGTCACGCCACCTTCATGATCAGCACAAGAAACAGTTCGCATGAGCTGCTTATGTCCTTTTTTGGATTGCATTTTACATGAATAAGTAATAAGGTACAAATTATCATTATACAAATTGTAAAATTAGGGAGGGAAAGAAAAACCCCAGAGGATGAAATACATATTTAACCGTGCTATTGGTGTTGCTGAATTTCTTTATGTAGAAAAATTTTGTGAAAATCTGTTACTGGTTGAGCACCATCCAATTTGACAAGAACAATAAGGTGAAAATTTTTGTGTGTGTATGTATAGTAAGACATGTTCATATGTACTGGGCACACAAGACAAAATATAACACTTGAAGACCCAAAACAAGACAACGGGAGAAGAAAAAAAACCTAAGTCTCAACTTATAACATGTGCTAAACTGTTTCCACAAATGAAAATGTTCTTTCAAATATCAAATATTATTTAATCTTATTACTGAAAAAAATGTTTTTCAGATTAAAATTTTTTTATTTCCTTCAAACAAAAAGTTTTTATCAGATGTTATATTACCAATGCCAACTAGCATCAGGAAGTGAAGCACATCCCAATACCACAGGGTCAAGGTAAGAATGTTTATGAAAATTCAAGAAAGTTGCTACAAACTGTAGCCAAGTAAATCTTTTACGAGTCACCTCCTGTTCTACCCCTGAGGCAACAACTTGATCACACTTCGTACTTCATAAATGAGGCATTCCTTCACCAGATTATGCACATTTATTTACGTAGCTCCAAAAATCTGAGCAAATGCACATTTGTGTTGCCCCGCTTTCCAGAGTGCAAGCGAAGCAAGCAAGAAAAGCTGTACCCCTTTACCTGCTTCATTGGAAAAAAATAATGCAGTATTCCGCTATTGCTTCACTCGAGCTCCAGAAAGAGTGTTCCAGATTTGCTTGTGATAAATTTTCCGGAAGAATGGTGAACTTCTTTATCTTATAATTTCATGGTTTTTGGGAGTTTTGTGCAACTTTTTCACATTTCTAATTCCACAAATACCCTGATCTTCACAGCCCTTTTCGCTATGACATTTTGAGTGTTAGCTAAATAAAAAAAAACAACATGTCAATAAGGAACGAATGAACTACTTTGGTAAAGACAAAAAATACAATATGAATTTTTTTTTACAATTTCTGTTGGTTGCTAAACTAGACAGTATAGTAAAATTCAAATAAGAAAATAATCTTTGTGCAGCTTTGAGGGAGGGAACATAGGGGAGGGCCCTCTCGAATGCTGGCCACTGGAAAGGAGAAAAACCCAGTGACACTGCTGGCGCTATACATACCAAACTGATATCACTACTGTGATATTAAATACTGTGATGCACGACTTACATTTTTTCGGCAGGTAATATGCCCACGTGGAGCAGCTCTTGCCCTACTGCAATCAGCCACTGTCACTACTGAAATGAACAACCCCACCCCTTCGTGCAGTGGCAATGGACTCTCCCGACTTGCCTGACACGTTTTGGACTTCTGCACATTATTTTCTCATTTGGATTTCACCCTAAAATAATTTTTAATAAAGGACAAAGAAAATAATTAAATAACTGTAACTGCAATACTAGTATTTTTCATTCGGATGTAAATAAAATAAGTCTATAACAGTTCTATCATAGAGTATAAATTGAAAGTAAGGTTTTCAGTAAATATTTACTTAAGGTTTCATTTTGATATAGATTTTCATGTAATGTTTAAAATCGAAGTAATGTTATTAATAGCCCCAATTAATTATTTTAATATTGTTTTTCAAATATATTTTTATGTTGACAATTTATTTTATTAATATTTGCAATATAATTAAGTCTGTTTCAATTTTATTTTATCCTATTGCATTTTTCATTTTTTGTGTTTTCAGTTTCATTCTCCCCCCCCCCCACACATTTTTTTTGCAGTAGTTTTTTGTAGTGTTGCACAGGCGTAAAGTTGCAGGAAGTGACACTTCTGATGGTATTAATAAGACGGACATCTTAGTTTACCACCGGGATTATAATTTAAATAATCCCCGACGCCATCCTAAAGCAGGTCAACTGATATGGTTTCTGAAGTTAGTTTAGAGGCAGGATGCCACACCATGTAAAGAAGAGGGCGTGGGATTGCAGGAATTTTATTTTCTGAGTTGTTCCAGTTGCCACCTTTGTGGAAGCACCGCTTAGCGCCTGGCACCATGATGATTGGTATGACGCTGCTCTTAACGAAAGTGACGCAATCTGTATATAGATGCCAAAGGGGCAGCCAAGGGATAAACTTTGTATTTGCATTGAACTATAGCAAATTTTTTTCANGGGGCAGCCAAGGGATAAACTTTGTATTTGCATTGAACTATAGCAAATTTTTTTCATTTTAATGATTTTGAACATTTTCAACATGCAAGACATGTGTGACATGTTCCAGTAGTCCGTATGTTCTACAGACTGTAACTACCGCCGGAGCAATTGAGTTTTAACTACCCTGAGAAACTTTTTATTGTGATTAATGTATTTTGAATTGAACTTAAGTGTAAGAATAAGTTTAAATTTTCATATTTGGAGATTTTTTTAGAATTATTACTGATATTGGGGCAGCAGAACTTAACTTTCATTTTGATCCAGTTAAACGACACTTGAACTAATTCAGAAGTTTACAGTAACGTGACTTTTGTTTTTGGACAGTCGGGAAGCAGTACTGTAACTCCTATTGTAAGGATGGTGGTTAACTGAGGTCATCACACGCTTCAATCAAATTTAAGAATTTTAAATCTTCTATTTCCAGTTTTACTGAACCAAAAATCAGCACGCTAATTCAGAAATAATAATTATTCCGGCTTTCATTTTACTGGTTGTTAGAGTAGCCAATAGGAATTTAATTCAAGTTTTATTCTGTGAAGTACTATGTGTTCTTACGATTGAATGTCTATTTATTGCAACTGTTACTGTTACTGTTCATGTCTATCTACTGTCACTCCAAGACTGTCATCACATAACTGAACACTCACAAAACTTCCAAACAAAAATATTTATCTCTCAACTTTATTTTAAATTATAATTCTNCATCACATAACTGAACACTCACAAAACTTCCAAACAAAAATATTTATCTCTCAACTTTATTTTAAATTATAATTCTTACACTAAAGGCCCTTTCACACAATAAAATTTTTCTTCAAATTACCTTCAATTTTTATTGAAAATTCAATTTATTGAATGCTATATGACATCATACAAACGTGGTAATCATGGCCATTTCCTCTTCAATTTTTTCAATGTCTTGTTTTCCTTCAAGATTTTTGTTTTAAACATGTTCTATATTTTCTTGAATCCAAAATTTCAGTTGCCNTCAATGTCTTGTTTTCCTTCAAGATTTTTGTTTTAAACATGTTCTATATTTTCTTGAATCCAAAATTTCAGTTGCCGGCCACAGCTTTTCTGGCAATATAAGTGGAAGTAATCTCATAATAATAGAGTTGTGAGCTCATATTTAAAGTTGTTACTAAATAAAAACACATTTTTTAAAAAGAAAATGTACAATAAAATGAAGAAAATTTGTTGAGGTTTATTCAATTACTTTTGTGTGGTGCATAAGTAGCAGATAGGCATACTTCTAAAAATTTATGATTGCGGATACTTGAAAGCTTATTGAATGCAATTCATTGAAAGGCAAATAAAATGATTTTTTGGTTCAATAAATATTTGATTGTGTGAAAGGGCCTTAACACATTACTTTTACAAGTTTGACTAGACAGGTGACTTGAACCCCACCAATTAACCTACTGCACAAAATTGTAATAAACAGACTTACTCTTCCCAAATTTGAAGAGTTTGGACAGAAGAGAGCCGACACCTGGCTGGCTGTCCTCTGGACTCAGCGGTGCAAACTCCGTCAGCTTAGACATTGTGGACAGCGACCGCGGTTCTTCCTCATCTGGGACTCTCCCTCACTGCACAGCCAAAACAGGAATCATCTCCAACAAACCACGTGGACTTGAAACTACCACCAGACATTTAACACACTTCTGTGAAAACACCTGGGAGTTGGCGGTGCAACTTCCAGCTAACAGATAGAATCCTCTCTANGACATTTAACACACTTCTGTGAAAACACCTGGGAGTTGGCGGTGCAACTTCCAGCTAACAGATAGAATCCTCTCTACTAAAAAATGTATTTAGGTCTATTTGATACAAAAGTCATAATGTTAGTGGAATGGATTCTGATATTTAACTTTTTTTCTCTTTGAAAAGATTATTTTCAGAATAATAATAAAAATTACTACNAGTGGAATGGATTCTGATATTTAACTTTTTTTCTCTTTGAAAAGATTATTTTCAGAATAATAATAAAAATTACTACATTATCTGAAAGAATAGTCATTCATGCATTGTCTACATTAAGTTATGTCAGAGTGTGATAATGCAATGAAATAATTTTTCAACATGCTGTTCAAACTTAACCTAGATAGACAGCAAGAGAGATTTGGGTTGTGTGTCTTTAGTGCTGACAGTGGAGAAGTGACATATACATGAAGTAGGAATAACATATTAAAATGAAGAGGGGTGGGGGGAGGAATGTGTTTTTATGCTTTACAAAAGTAGCTGATACATTTTCACGTGGACATATAATATATGGAGGATAAAATTTTGACAATTTTTTATTGCAGATAATTTTTATATGAACTATGTAAAGTGACATATTTATTTAAGTTTGAGGATGCCTGTGATGCTAGGGTATTGTAAACNAATTTTTATATGAACTATGTAAAGTGACATATTTATTTAAGTTTGAGGATGCCTGTGATGCTAGGGTATTGTAAACTGCAATAAAATCATCAATTACATTCTGAAGTGCGAGTGACAAAGTGCGGAGCAATGCTGTGTTCATATGAATGATGCCTGAAGTCACAATTAAACTGCGTGGATATTTGTTAACTAAGAATGCAGAGTGCAAGTTTGGGTGCNGTGAATGATGCCTGAAGTCACAATTAAACTGCGTGGATATTTGTTAACTAAGAATGCAGAGTGCAAGTTTGGGTGCTGTGGTGATTGTAAAGGTCATGCCTTCGAAGTTAACAAATTTGGCATCACAGTACAATCCTGGCCCCATATCTTTTAATATATGTTAGCTTACAGCGTGTTGTTGTTCGAGGTGAAATGAGACTCGTGAACATAGTCGAATTGGTCAAGAATAGAGAATTTTTTTTTGTCAAGTTTTTTAGGGGCTATGTTAGAATTAAAAAATTTAAGGAGATGCACTGCAACTTACATAATCTTTTCAGAACTGCACATATCTTGAAAAAAGTAACACAGCATGAATTGAGGGATGTGCAGCAAAACCGTCCACAATTTTGAGAAAAGATGCTGCATTTTGTTAGGTATGTGACAGAGTTCATGTTTTGTCATTGGTTCCCTTGTCAATTACATGTGTACACACCATTTGCTGCCCACCAGCCCACCACCAAGGAATCTTATCCACCACCAAAATAGGCCAGTACAATTATTATATTTAACATATAGTCATTCATTCACTTTTGGAGCAATCACTGAGCATGCTTTAACATTAACTTGTAGGGGTTTTAGTTAAACAGACAGCATTTTTTTTATTAAAAATGCCTATTAATCGCAAGCCTTCCTCAGTTAAAAAAAAAAAAATCAAACACAAACCTGTCTCACTATCCTTCACAAAGTGTCAAAGACGAAAATGTGGTGGGCCACACCCATTTAAGTAGGTAAATGGTTGACACACACCACATTTTCTTCACTCATGCTAAGGTAGCTGAATAATTCAGATGTGCATGTATTTACTTATCTGATGCTATTTAGTAACGTTTTTACTATTTTCATGCTTATAAACATTTTTGTGATATTATTTATGTTTTTTATCCACAATTTTACTGTACTTTATACCACTCCCCACGAAAGCATTATATGTAGCATGTATATTAGGAATACAAACATGCCTACGTGGAAATAAATCAGAAATTTGTGTACAACATTAACACACAAATTTTAAAACTTTTATTTGTAGTCACAACACAAGCGCAATACCGCACTGAGTATTGTAGTGAATTTCAATAACTGCACTGGACTATGCCCAGTGCACAATGGCATAGTGCTCCACGTTCCAGACCCTCTACATTCATACAGAGTACAGTGGCTTTTCATGTTCCAACTGTGGACTCCAGTTTAAGAAAGTGCTTTTGGGTGTAACTTTTGCCATGTCATCTTCAAAGTCAGTGCAATAGTTTGGGTGTGAAAATGGCCAACAAACGAGAATGTGTTTTGGGCACACACGTGATAGCATAACTTCTAGTTTTTAGGACACACTTCATTAGAACGCATAATAACAAATACAATGTGACACTGGTTAAACCACAAACCTAGCCAACTATGCTAAAACCAAATATTTGGGCAAGTAGACAGTTGTGTTGTAATAAAATATATTACTTCTGCCTGAAGTACATGATATAACATGGATTATTCATAAAAACCGGCACTTAAGGTGGACTCACAATAGTCCATCACATCCATCATTCGTTCATCCAGCAGCAATCCATCTGCCATTTTCATCCATCAACTGAAAGCGATTCACGACAATCTGTCGTCCATCAATCCTTCTGTACTGCAAAATTTCAGTGTGACAACTCACTTTCACGATAGTTTTTTGATTGGAGATATATTTTGGTTGGAAATATTTTCAAGAAAGAAACATTTTTGGGAAATAATTTTTTTACCTCGCAAGTATTTATACTAAAATTTGTTTACACTTTAAATTCCAGAATTTATTAACAAAGATAAATAAACACAGATCTACCAGCTTACATTTTATTTCAAAGTGCCAATTCACATCTAAGGAATATCATTGGAAGGCGGTGGCTCATCCATCCGTCAAAAGTGAAAGTTTGATCTTATTTGACAGATGGATGAATATAAAAAAAAAGGTGCCCTGCGATTGGTTGATCATGTGACTACTGGATGGACACACAGATGACAGACGTATGCGACAAAGTATTGTGAGTCCAGCCTTAAGGCCATGCTACAATCACAATAAGAAATAGCAATAGAAAACAGAACACTCACTTCCTTATGAACTGTGCTACAACACAATGTACAGCATTTAATGGTAATTATTATGTTTAGTGACTTTTCTGAACAAACGTCCTACACCAACAAAAGTTGCATTAATGTGTTCTGCACAGCTTACCTAGTTAATATTCAGGAGGGCGTCATGTTAAAATAAGTAGAACGTATTAAATAAAATAGTTGAAAGTACGAGTAGTTCAACGCTTTGTTTACAGTGGATGCCATGATTCCTGCAGTCACCGTATTGGCTCTTGGGTATTGTTGCATCACCGTAACTGAACTTTTTGATAAAGCTTAGTAGCCATTCTGTCTTTGGTGGTGTGTGTCGCGAGGTCCCAATCCGGCGGATTTAAAATGGACAAAGCAAGAATGAGTGCTTCTGTGCGTTATATTCGCCTATGTGGCATTTTAGTGGGACGTGGTGTTTCGTCGAGTGAGGTAAGGTTGAATTGGCCGTTGACAGAGGAATTGTACCAGCCGCCTTCTGGGTGAGTTAATTTATATTCTTTTGATGTGTTTTACAGTTTCTTTAAATCCCTAAAATCCTAAATTCGTAATTTAGTGTAAAACCCTACAATCCTAGATTAGTTTAAAACCATACAATCCTAGGTTAGTGTAAAACCCAAAAATCCTAGGTTAGTTTAAAAAGCCAAAATCCTAAGTTAGTGTACAACCCTACAATCTTAGATTAGTTTAAAAATGTAAGATAGTGATTCACCCATCGTGGGGTTCGGTTCTGTTAGGTTAGGTGGGCACTAGGGTGGTTCTTAAAAACATAGATTTGACATTTCAGTGGGACATCCTGTAATATTGTTCTAATACATGAAAAATTAACCTGAATTTTTTTTTTTTTAATAAAGTTTAGGGGTTGCTACCGAATTCTAAAAATTTTATTTTATTTTTATTAAGGTAGCACGATTCAGGTTATATCAAAACATAAACACACCTCAATCACAAAAGTTACTTTAAAAACACTTAAACCGACACATGCACTCATTACCCTTCCCCTCTCCCCCTCCTACATTCCCGATATCCCACTACCGTGACCCCCCCGCCCGCCGTTCTCACTCCACTCTCAGTGCCGAAATCACCTTTGAACGGGGCGTATGCGTTTTAATTTTTTGACTCCCCGGACTTTTGTTAACGTGTGCGTGTATAAACGTTTTTTTATTAATTTATAATGGCATCTACTAGTGATGGTTCATATGTACAAGTAGTAAAACAGATGTATGGTTAATTGGACAGAGATCTACAGTTCTAGTAGAGACAAAGCTTCCATCAATAAAAGAAGTATTACAATTATTTTTCTACTATAGACTCGAGAAGAAACAAAACAATAATGCTTCTGCGGAGTCTACTGCTCACTACGTCTTGATTGTATGGCAAAAAGCAAGCACACCTACCCGGAAAAAACATGTGAAGGAGAAAATACTTGAACACTTTAAGCAATGGCAATCTCTGAAAAAGAATAAAGAAAATAAAGCCAAGCGGTCCGAATCAATACAACAAAAAGAAGCAACATGGCAGATTGAACTCTATGAACTTTATGACATAGCTCATGCTCAGGCCTTGGAAATGATATCAATCGAGGAAGATAAGAAATTTCTGCTAGCTCAAAGACAGAATAAATCTGGTAAAATTGGGAGTTTAGATAAACATGCAAATTAGCTGTTAGCCTCGACATAGCCAAATTAAGCGATAGAAAAGATGCTGTCGTCCTAACATCCACACTCAAAAGTGCTGACTGTGATCCTTCAAAATACAACATAAACACATCTTCTATTCGTCGTCAGCAAATACAACATAGAGAGAAAATAGCGCAATGTTTGAAGTCAGAATTTAAGTCAAAAGTGCCCCTTACCGTTCAGTGGGATGGCAAAATGTGTGAAGATATCACTGGTCACGAGATAGTAGACAGATTACCTATTTTAGTGTCAGGTCAGGGTGTTGACCAACTTCTTGATGTTCCGAAGCTAAGCCGTGGAACCGGAGAGGCAATTGCAACAGCTGTGGTTGAAACAATAATGGGTTGGGATTTAAGTGAAAAAAATTAAAAGTACGAGTTTTGACACTACTGCATCAAGCACTGGTCAGAGTAATGGAGCTTGCATCCTTTTAGAACAAAAATTAGAAAAGGATTTGCTCTGGCTGGCCTGCCGTCATCATATACTAGAAATAATGTTGGAAGCCGTGGTACTTTTAGGGTTGGGACCTTCCAGGGAACCTGATATTTTAATTTTCAAACGATTAAAAAACAATTGGACAAATATTAATCACGAGGACTTTAAAACAGTTTCTTCTGATACATCGTTGTTTAAAGATTGTAAAGATATTTCAAGTGAGATCATAACTTTTGCAAAAGAACAATTAGCGTTATATCAGCCGAGGGATAATTATAAAGAACTGTTGCAGCTGATTGTTATATTCCTGAGAAATACACTTGAAAAACCAACATCATTCAGAGCACCTGCAGGCTTACATAGAGCTCGGTGGATGGCGAAAGAGATATATTCGATACAAATTTTCTTATTCAGAGATCAATTGAGGATGTCGAATATATATATATTTGAGTATTCACAGTTCGAATTTATGCTAAGTATTGGTATAAAGCACCTTCTGCACCATCTGCACCAGGGAAGATCTAAAGCTTTTAAAAGATCTCAAACTGTAGGAGGAAATTAATCTGCAAATATCCAAAGTGGCATTGAAAAAAATAATGTGTCTGTTGTGGTATGTGTCTGAAGAACCTGTGGGCTTAGCCTTTTTTTACTTTTTTGACGACAACAGAATAAACCTAGATACTAAAAAGAATATGGTGAAAGCATTGAACAATGAAGGTTTAGAGTACTGTTCTAAACGTAAAGCCTTGGAAAGTGATTTGATTCTCAACAAAAACCTTGAAGATTTTGTGTCAAGCAATACATACAGATTATTTCACATAACTGGAATAATGCCTGATTTTTTTAAGAATGACGTGGAAACATGGGATAACGACAAAAGTTATACAAGAAATAAGGCAATAGTTTACAGTATGCGAGTTGTGAACGACATCGCAGAGCGAGGAGTGGTGCTTATGGAGGAATATAACAAATTACATACCACCAAAGAAGAACAAAAACAATACCTGCTANAGAGCGAGGAGTGGTGCTTATGGAGGAATATAACAAATTACATACCACCAAAGAAGAACAAAAACAATACCTGCTATTATTGGTTAAAGACTATAGAAAGAAATTTCCTAATACGAAGAAATCTACTTTGTTGTTTTATTAACCTTATGTGTAATTCTGTAATTTTTTGCCACTGTATTTGAGTGTTGTAAATTAAAAAATATCAAACATTAACAGGATTTTTTTTTTTTCCATCCAAGATTTACCTTGGCGGTAGCGACCCCTAAAAGTTTAATAACAAATAAAAAAATACAGAAATATTTTTTTACGTCATAGAACATAATGATGGGGTGTCCCCTAAAAAAACAATTAAATTTTTTTTTGACCAGATAAGAACCACCCTAGTGGGCACATATTACGAAATTAGTTGTACGTTCATGCCCATCGTATATCAGTGTTCTGCGTCATTAGTAGAGTGGAAATATACCATTTTCCGTTAATTTTTTTACAGAAAAGTCACAATAATTACCCATTTAATTGCGCCTACAAACCATTAGCCTGTGAGGATAGAAAATTTTCTATTTTATTACGGTGCGTTCTATGCTGACCAATAACAGTACCGCATTTCCAACCACAATAGCCAGTGCAAAATGGACATTAAGTGATAAGAAAATAACTGCAAATAGACCGCTAGAAACATTTCCAATTTGTACACGTGCCACATGTGTTTTGAAGTGACGACTATGAGTTGGCATTAATTACATGTTTCGAGCTCTTCCTAGTTTTGTATAAATCTTATGCGAATTATAAAAATTACCCAATTCAACCTAACTCATGGCACTCTTTAGGAAACATCTGAAAAATAAACAATTGGAAATATAAATGATTACGTAAGAAATATAATTTTTTTTACATTTAACTAATAATTTATTTATTATATTAGGTTAGTCTGCATCGAGTTATAAATATCTGTAAACATCTAGGGCTTGCTCGTTTCTGATTGGTTGCATAAGTGTTTTCTTACCGCAGTTGTAGACAATACTTTCTCAGACTTGCACAGTAGTGTTTATNTTCTGATTGGTTGCATAAGTGTTTTCTTACCGCAGTTGTAGACAATACTTTCTCAGACTTGCACAGTAGTGTTTATGCTGTTTTCTTCTTACTGCAACGATGCGATTGTAGCACAGCCATCATTAATACAACCCCAGAATTAGATGTCAAAGTCAAGTTGTTTTTCGAGAATAAGTTTTTAATGCTGCAAAAATTAATACACCCTTAAATAATTCAAACTAACGGAATCTGGACGATTTATGTATATTTTTTTCTGGTACAAGTGGTTGTTACATAACCTACACAAGGAGATGACATAACCTTTAAAATATTATTTTTTCAAAATTACGAGCACTGCGTAATGCGATATAGATGATTTGCTAAAAATTATGTCATATATACATTACAACTATTGCATAAACAAATAATGTAAGCTTACCCAATTCAACCATTTATTAAACCCAAAATAAACAAATCACACTGCAAAGATTAAACCAACACACTACTCAGTGCAACGAACTCTACTACTACATATATAACGCCCGGGTGTACCAATGAGATTCATCAATAATTTAGAATCAAATCATAGAAAAGGGATAGATCAAAAACCGACTTTATCCTGGTTAGGCACCATTGTGTTCGGCTCACTGAAATAAGTTATTTGAACCATGCCTTTAACCGTGCATTTTGGCTATTCAGCAGGATGACCTCGGATCAAGTACGAGTGCCATAATTTAAAATGTCAAAGATAGATTGAAAAGCAAATGTGTTTTAAAAATGGTATAAACAATCAAATATTCTGTTTTTAAGCTCTGTTCGGCACATAAAAACCAATTTTAAGTGTTTATAAAGTGAACAAAAAAGACCGAAAGTGTGTATTAATATATGTTATGCGGCTTCAACAAACGTTACAGTCAGACAAAATCCTAAATTGCGAGAAACGATAAACGGCGAAATAAAACGAATAGCTTGATTAAACACGGCAACAAAATCCCCATAACTAGAAAAAAAAACCATCAATCGGAAGCCCATTAAACTTGCCAAAATGTCAAACAGCGCACACACAAATTAATGTCGCGACCCCGACACCAAGGTTCCAAAATCCAAACCATAATCGACGACAGCTAAAGAAGAACCAACTCTACTGAAAATTGGAAACGAATTCAGCCATCGAAGCACAGTACAACCAATGTAAAGACCATTCCGAAAATGTTTCCTGACCGAACCACAGAACCCACATACCAACGAGCATCTCCTAAGGCCTCATACACCACCGAATTGCCTTGGTGTCATGAGATCGTGAGCCTAGACTCCCATAACTAACAAGATGTTTGTGAAACGAATGCACCTCGAAACATTGCATTGGAGTTTGAGTACCATGTAGCTGTTTTTGTTGGCCACCAGACCCGTATTAAGACTGTTTATTTGGAGTTGCCTATTTTAAAGTAAAGTTACATGTTTTTGTGTTCGGCGAGGAAGTGAAGCTCAATTCCAAAATCGCAGTTGGAGTGCGAAAGTGTGCTAATTAATCTCGCAAGTAGTGTGTGGATGAGTCCCTAGTCTCCTAGGCAGCCCATGTGGTATGTTTCATCCAAGATCTTGCATTTCATTGTAGGTTCATTTCTTTAAACCAAAAAAAGTGTAGCCTGTGTAGTGTACCTACAGTAGCTTTCTCTGTCGGAGCAGGCCATTGTTAAATATTACACATATTTATGCTGTGTGCCACTTGGTCCTGACAGTACTGGCCAGTAGTATACCAAAAGGAACGCCATCAGTAAAAATCTGCACTCGGTAGCACTCAGTAGTGGAAGCAAGTGGAACACTCGTCTGCAGAGTTTTCAGCAATAATAATGGTGTCTGCTATGCATGGTGCAGCAATGGTAGGCCTAAACATATTGTCAACAGGGATGGATTTTTTTTTTCATCTTTGACTGATTCAGACTTATCCAAAGATGATGAGATCGAAGAAAGTGAAAATATACTTTCCACCTGCAACTTTTGCATATAACAACAACATAACACGCTCGTTATCCATCGCCAAGTTGACACCCCAACAGACACTACCGCGGCAGCTTCTCGCCGACCATTCCACAACAGCAAGTAAGTTAAAAAGCATTCCAGTGTACATAAAAGACGTGAAGTGCTATGCCCTTATTGATAGTGCCGCATCCAAAAAATTTGTCAGGCCATGGTTTGTCGATGTCAGAGCTATGCGGCCTCACAATGAATCAATGCAATTAGCCACAAACAACAACAGCAGGGACATCATTGGCCACATCCATGACCTCATGACCACCAACCTAGGCCCTAGATGTTAGCGAACTATTGGAGGATGCTATTCTCGGTCTCCCTTGTTTAACCGAACAGAACACCACCGTGGAGCCAGCTACTATAAGAATTCATTTTGGCATGCAGGGATGAAGAACAGTGTACAACCTAGATCACTGCCCTAGCACTAGCATGTCCACCATCAAACTGGATGAACTGGACCATGAGGTACCACAGGCTTACCATTAAGCGATACAGCGAGTATTAGACATACAATGCTACGTGTTTGCCGCTGCGGACTTGTTGCGAAGTATCAATGTCACCGAAAATGACATATCAATAGATCATAACCGACCAATTTTCACACCGCCATGTAGCTACCTTAGCCACCAAATCAAAATCATTAAGGAGGAAATACACGAGATGTAAGTGGAGGGTCTAATTGANGAACTAGCATGTCCACCATCAAACTCGATGAACTGGACCATGAGGTACCACAGGCTTACCATTAAGCGATACAGCGAGTATTAGACATACAATGCTACGTGTTTGCCGCTGCAGACTTGTTGCGAAGTATCAATGTCACCATAATGACATATCAATAGATCATAACCGACCAATTTTCACACCGCCATGTAGCTACCTTAGCCACCAAATCAAAATCATTAAGGAGAAAATACACGAGATGTAAGTGGAGGGTCTAATTGAGTCAATGGAAAGTCGCTACAAACTCCGCCATTACACTAGAGCCAAAGTATGGCACTTAGCGTTTATCTATCGACTTCCACCCAATCAACCTAATGACCACAAGCGCACCACCTCCCTACATCAGTGTGAAAAACACACTTAACATTCTAGGCGAAGCCAAGGTCATGCCTTTTATCGATCTGCGCAGTCGCTACTGGCAGGTCCCACCAATGCTAGAGGACAGGCCTATGACAGCATTCACAGAACCGGACCAGTTATGCGCGATTCTGTTTCGACTGAAATGTGCACCATCTGCCTTCCAAGCCACAGTGGTTTGAGTACTGGACGGTCTAGTAGGTGACTTCACACTCGCCTACTTAGAAGATGTAATATGATCAGAGTCGTGGGAAGACCATATAAACAACTTTCACTCATACTTGTTGTCTCGCTATCAATGGACTGACATGTGCCAACCACAAGTGCCACCTCGACAAGATACTGCTGGACATCCTGGAGCGACGAGAGAAAGGGAAGGGGTAACGAAAAGCAGGGGAGGGGCAACAATGAGGAGGAGAGTAGCGACGATGAGAAGGGAGGTGCGACAACAAGTCGAAGAGGGGCAACGACGAGGCAGGGAGGGTCGACAATGTGATGGCCGAAGGGCGACAAGCAGCAGGAAAGAGGGCTCAAGAGGCAGGTGGAGGGATGGTGACAAGTTGAGGGAGGGGTGACAACGATTCGGGGGAAAGGCGATGACGAGAAAGGGGAGGGGCGATGTTTGACGAAGGAAGGGCTCCAAGAGATGGGAAAGGAGTGATGAGTATCGAGGGACGGTCGATGAGATTCGGGAGAGGGGTGATGTAAGAGAGGATAGGTGATGAGAGGTGGTGGAGTGGCGAGGAGTGGNGAAAATACACGAGATGTAAGTGGAGGGTCTAATTGAGTCAATGGAAAGTCGCTACAAACTCCGCCATTACACTAGAGCCAAAGTATGGCACTTAGCGTTTATCTATCGACTTCCACCCAATCAACCTAATGACCACAAGCGCACCACCTCCCTACATCAGTGTGAAAAACACAATTAACATTCTAGGCGAAGCCAAGGTCATGCCTTTTATCGATCTGCGCAGTCGCTACTGGCAGGTCCCACCGATGCTAGAGGACAGGCCTATGACAGCATTCACAGAACCGGACCAGTTATGCGCGATTCTGTTTCGACTGAAATGTGCACCATCTGCCTTCCAAGCCACAGTGGTTTGAGTACTGGACGGTATAGTAGGTGACTTCACACTCGCCTACTTAGAAGATGTAATATGATCCGAGTCGTGGGAAGACCATATAAACAACTTTCACTCATACTTGTTGTCTCGCTATCAATGGACTGACATGTGCCAACCACAAGTGCCACCTCGACAAGATACTGCTGGACATCCTGGAGCGACGAGAGAAAGGGAAGAGGTAACGAAAAGCAGGAGAGGGGCAAAAATGAGGAGGAGAGTAGCGATGATGAGGAGGGAGGGGTGACAACAAGTCGAAGAGGGGCAACGACGAGGCAGGGAGGGTCGACAATGTGATGGCCGAGGGGCGACAAGCAGCAGGAAAGAGGGCTCAAGAGGCAGGTGGAGGGATGATGACAAGTCGAGGGAGGGGTGACAACGATTCGGGGGAAAGGCGATGACGAGAAAGGGGAGGGGCGATTTTTGACGAAGGAAGGGCTCCAAGAGATGGGAAAGGAGTGATGAGTATCGAGGAACGGTCGATGAGATTCGGGAGAGGGGTGATGTAAGAGAGGATAGGTGATGAGAGGTGGTGGAGTGGCGAGGAGTGGTCGGGGAAGTACGACAAGATTCAGGGGTGGGGAAATAATTGTCGGGAGAGGAGCGACCAAAAGTTGGGGGTGGGCGATAATGAGTAGAGGGAGGGACGATGTATGACAGGACAGAGGCGACGACAGGTGGAGGAGAGGAAATGAGTATTGGGGGAGGGGTGACGAGAGGAAGGGACGACGAGTTGTGGCGATGACTAGTCGGTGCGATGATGAGTCGGGGCAAACCGAAGACAAGACTAGGGTGGGGTGAGAACTAGTCGGGCAGGTCGACGATGTTTTGGGGTGGGGTGTCGATGAGAGGGGTATAAGAGTGATGCCGAGGCAGAGAGGGTTGGCGACGAATTGGGGAGGGGTGTCGACAACAAGTCGGGGAATGAGCATTGAGAGGTAGAGGAGATGTGGCGATGAGTCAGGGGAAGGCGATGACGAGTTGGTGGTTAGTGATGATGATGATGAGTAAGGAGAGAGATGATGTGTGAAGAAGAATGGTGGTAAGAGGCAGGGAAGGGGTGACGAGTTTTGGGGGAGGGGCAACCATGAGTATGGGGTGGGGTGATGTTTGGATAGGTAGGGGTGACAAAATGCTGGGGAGGGGTAATGAGTGTCGTTTGAGTGGCGATAAAGAGTCGGGGAGTGTTGACAAGTCCAGGCATGGAATCGACGAGGCGGGGAGGGAAAATGACGAGTCGGAGGGTCGATGAATTAGGGAGGGTTGATGATGAGTCGGGGAGGAGCAATGTGTCGAGGATGCGGGACAAGGCTGGGATGGGGCGATGATGCATCAGGGCAGGGTGACGATGAGGCAGTGCATGACGATGACGAGGCAAGGAGTCGAGATGACCAGTCGAAGGGGGTGACAACATATCGGAGATGGGTGACAATGAGATGGGAAGAGGTGAGGACGAGTCGGGAAGGTGTGACAACGAGTCTGCAGAGGAAGGACGACTATTCGGAATGACGAGGAGTCGGTGCGAAGACCAGTCTGGGTGACGACGAGTTGGTGCAATGAGTCGGCATGACGACGAGTCGAACAGACGATGAGTTGGCCCGACAACGATTCCGCACGACTAGTCGGCACGACAACGAGTCGGGCAAAGGCGACAGTGAGTCGGGGAGGGGTGATGACATGTCAGGGCGGGGCGACGACAAGTCGGGTGGGGCGAAGACGAATCGGGGCAGGGTGGTAACGAGTCAGGGAGGGGACATGGTGAGGCAGGGAGGGGTGATGACGAGGCAGGATGGCATGACAATGATGTGGGGGAGGGTCAGAGAAAGGGTGGTACAGGGATTACGAGATGTGGTCGAAAGGACTGGGAGGGGCGCCAATATGTCAGTGGAGGGGCCACAACTAGTCGAGGGAGTGGTGATGATGTGTCGGGAAAGGGGCGATGAGTCTGGAGTAGGGTAATGACGAGTCGGGGAGTGGCGACATCGAGGTGGGGAGGGGTGACATCGAGGCAGGGAGGGGCGACATCGAGGCAGGGAGTGGCAACTAGGAGTAAGGGAGGGGTGATGATGAGTCGGTGAGAAGCGACGAAGTGTCCAGGGAGGAGCGACGATGAGTCGGGGAGGGACGGCAATGAGTCGGAGGAGTAGCAGCAATGAGTCGTGAGAGGGGTGGCAATGAGTCGGGGGCGACGATTGGCAGGAGAGGGGCGATGCGTAGCAAGTTAGAGTGACGAAGAGCCAGGGAGGGGCGACTATGAGTTGGTGAGAGACAACAATGTGTCAGCAAGGGGTGACAACGAGACGGAGAGGGGCGACGATGTGTCGGCTAGGGGTGATGAGTGGCAGGGAAGAGGCAACGAGTGTCGGGGATAGTCGATGAGAGACTGGGTAGTGGCGAAGACCAGGTGAGGCAGGGCGAAGATGCGGTGGGGAGGGGCGACGACAAGGCATGGAGGGGCGATGAGAAGGCAGGGTGGGGTGACGATGAGGCAAGGAGGGGCAATGATGAGGCGGGCAGGGCAGACAATTGGAGGGCCTTGCCAGTCCCACAAGAGTCAGGTTTGGCCAACCAGTCAAAGTTTTTGAATAGAGCGATCTCACTGAATAATATGTGAAAGTCACCAGCAGTNAGTCAGGTTTGGCCAACCAGTCAAAGTTTTTGAATAGAGCGATCTCACTGAATAATATGTGAAAGTCACCAGCAGTTCGATAGAAGGTGACAGGAGCAGACGATCCAGTGTCTCGTCTACGAAAACACAAACAAACTCTGACACAGGGCGATGCATTCCTCCTCTAATTGTCCCCGACGAGGAGGAGTTTATCTTCCCCAGAAAAAATCAAGATTCACAAAATAAACTATTAATGACAGCGGAAAGGAAACAGCTACTCATTAATTAAGAACAGGTTTGAAATTCTGTCGGAAGATTTCGCGAAGGGAAGCGAAGCGAATCGCGCCTATTCACAAACTGCATCACCCACAACAACAGGCAAATACATGCCAGTGTCAATCATAATACCAGACAGCAGGTCACTCAATAAAATNCTGCATCACCCACAACAACAGGCAAATACATGCCAGTGTCAATCATAATACCAGACAGCAGGTCACTCAATAAAATATCCCAACAGCTCTGCCAAAACTGAATTAGCTTACAAAACACACTTGCTTGGTGGCGAGAACTAAAACTTAGTTTTTACAAACAGCCAGACTACGAGAAGGCGCATCTGGCTCCTTCTTAAAGTAACAGTCCACTACACACACACCCATCCTAATGAGAGAAGCCCCAAATATATGTCAACAAAAACCAGTTCTTATTTTGGTGGGAGGGGGCAGAAGACGAGGACATCCTAAGGGAGAACATCATCAGGTGCAGGTTCAACATAACAGACCTCTGCAACTTAGAAAGAAAATATTGCCACCTGAGGATCCCGACTATGTACTGACAGGTACATGGTCTGTCACAATTCAACACTCAAACCAAAACTTCCTCATGACCAAAATACTATATTGGAACACAGTTCGTATATAGCTTTACAAGATGAGGCCTGATGTGCCCAGCTGTTGCAACTGCAGACAGTGGGGGTCCACACAAAAACATTGTAACATGTGACCGGTGTGCTTAAAATTTGTGGGACTGCACAAATACACTGACTGCAATGCCGACAGAAGTACCCAGTCCCTGTGGCGTGATAACTGCAACGAGAAGGGGTACCAAACTGCGGATAAATCTGGTAGGATCAACAAGAATTTAGTACCAGAAAGGAAACAAAACACTGCAAAAAGAACACACCTGCAGCTTAGAGAACAACACGCACCCGAACACACCAACATTGCTTCGTTCCTGCAACTGTACATTTCATTACGAAAACACAGGCCTGAGGTGCAGGAGCTGACCCAGTCAGTCGGGGGGCAGTCAGGCTGGAAACAGCAGGACTGTGGCCAGTGGGTCCTCTCTGGGTGCTCCGGGCACGGGCAAGACTAGTACCAGACCCTGGACAACGAGGACGGAAAACCACAAGCCAGCCCAGCAGCCAGACAGACATCAGCCTCTCTTGGAGATTCCAAAACAGCCACCTTAACTGGACGGAGGTCTATGTGCCACATTAGTTTGAAATTAGACATCATACTCCCTAATATCGCCAATTCCAATATCAAATCAAAGTTATTAGACGAATTATATTCAGATCACCTGCCAGTCTTTGCGAGATTAACTTTAAACACACACTGAACTAATAATCAATAAACAATACAGCGACCAGTAACATACTGGGAAGGTTTCCAAAACGATTTTATTGAAAAATTTGAAATTAGGCAAGAAATGAACGTACCGACAAAATTCTTTACAGACACAGTAATGGAAACGATAAAACAATACACTAAATACATTGATAAAAGGCAATACACAAGAGTAAATTATCCATAAGTAGATAACCTAATGGCCCTAAAACACCTAGCATGAAATAACTTTCAGTGAATATGAAATCCGTAATTAAAACAGAATACGAACGGCTTAAAAAACAGGTAAAAAGTAAACTTGAAGAAATAGAAATTGAAAACTGGAGCGAAGTCATTAAAAGTGCAGCTTGTAACCCCTAAGAAATGTTGCGATTAACTAAATCATTAATAGGGAAATGTAAAAAATTAACTGCCCCAGCAACAGAAATGCCCCAAGATTATGTATATAGTGGAAGGGATACAGCTAACACAATAGCCGACAGTCTAGAAAAACAAGTTTCCCCTAAAAAAGATGTACAAAAAAGACAATTTACTCAATCAATAAATAATTACATATACGAATACCTAAAACTAAAAAAAGACATCAGAATATGACATAATTACATTAAAATAACTATTATAAATCATTAAAACATGCCCGAATAATAAATCTGGGAGACCAGATGGGATAAAATATGAAGCCCAAAAGGAATTACCAGCAAACACCATCGAATATTAAAATATATATATATAATCCACTGTTTAAACTATGCATATTCCCACAGGCCTGGAAAAAAACTAAAGCAATAACCTTGCCGAAACCTGAAAAAGATCCTACTAAACCAAAAAAAAATAGCCAATAGGCCTAATAAACAGTATGAGTAGAATATTGGAAAAAGCTCTATTATACAGAATTCAAAATCTTGCAGATTTAAATTAATTAATTCCAGATAACCAATATGGTGTCAGAGCCCAGCACAGTACCACACACGCGCAAATTAAAATAACTGAAGATATCCCAGATGGATTTAAAATAAAGAACAATTATATAAAATAATAATATTCCCATATGCAGTAAAAACATTTTTTTTTTTTGGTTGTAACCTGTCCTAAGTGGTAGAGAGAGAGAGAGAGAGAGAGAGNAAAGAAAATATTGCCACCTGAGGATCCCGACTATGTACTGACAGGTACATGGTCTGTCACAATTCAACACTCAAACTAAAACTTCCTCATGACCAAAATACTATATTGGAACACAGTTCGTATATAGCTTTACAAGATGAGGCCTGATGTGCCCAGCTGTTGCAACTGCAGACAGTGGGGGTCCACACAAAAACATTGTAACATGTGACCGGTGTGCTTAAAATGTGTGGGACTGCACAAATACACTGACTGCAATGCCTACAGAAGTACCCAGTCCCTGTGGCGTGATAACTGCAACGAGAAGGGGTACCAAACTGCGGATAAATCTGGTAGGATCAACAAGAATTTAGTACCAGAAAGGAAACAAAACACTGCAAAAAGAACACGCCTGCAGCTTACAGAACAACACGCACCCGAACACACCAACATTGCTTCGTTCCTGCAACTGTACATTTCATTACGAAAACACAGGCCCGAGGTGCAGGAGCTGACCCAGTCAGTCGGGGGGCAGTCAGGCTGGAAACAGCAGGACTGTGGCCAGTGGGTCCTCTCTGGGTGCTCCGGGCACGGGCAAGACTAGTACCAGACCCTGGACAACGAGGACGGAAAACCACAAGCCAGCCCAGCAGCCAGACAGACATCAGCCTCTCTTGGAGATTCCAAAACAGCCACCTTAACTGGACGGAGGTCTATGTGCCACATTAGTTTGAAATTAGACATCATACTCCCTAATATCGCCAATTCCAATATCAAATCAAAGTTATTAGACGAATTATATTCAGATCACCTGCCAGTCTTTGCGAGATTAACTTTAAACACACACTGAACTAATAATCAATAAACAATACAGCGACCAGTAACATACTGGGAAGGTTTCCAAAACGATTTTATTGAAAAATTTGAAATTAGGCAAGAAATGAACGTACCGACAAAATTCTTTACAGACACAGTAATGGAAACGATAAAACAATACACTAAATACATTGATAAAAGGCAATACACAAGAGTAAATTATCCATAAGTAGATAACCTAATGGCCCTAAAACACCTAGCATGAAATAACTTTCAGTGAATATGAAATCCGTAATTAAAACAGAATACGAACGGCTTAAAAAACCGGGAAAAAAGTAAACTTGAAGAAATATAAATTGAAAACTGGAGCGAAGTCATTAAAAGTGCAGCTTGTAACCCCTAAGAAATGTTGCGATTAACTAAATCATTAATAGGGAAATGTAAAAAATTAACTGCCCCAGCAACAGAAATGCCCCAAGATTATTTATATAGTGGAAGGGATACAGCTAACACAATAGCCAACAGCCTAGAAAAACAAGTTTCCCCTAAAAAAGATGTACAAAAAAGACAATTTACTCAATCAATAAATAATTACATATACGAATACCTAAAACTAAAAAAAAGACATCAGAATATGACACAATTACATTAAAATAACTATTATAAATCATTAAAACATGCCCGAATAATAAATCTGGGAGACCACATGGGATAAAATATGAAGCCCAAAAGGAATTACCAGCAAACACCATCGAATATTAAAAAATATATATATAATCCACTGTTTAAACTATGCATATTCTCACAGGCCTGGAAAAAAACTAAAGCAATAACCTTGCCGAAACCTGAAAAAGATCCTACTAAACCAAAAAAAAAGATGGCCAATAGGCCTAATAAACAGTATGAGTAGAATAATGGAAAAAGCTCTATTATACAGAATTAAAAATCTTGCAGATTTAAATTAATTAATTCCAGATAACCAATATGGTGTCAGAGCCCAGCACAGTACCACACACGCGCAAATTAAAATAACTGAAGATATCCCAGATGGATTTAAAATAAAGAACAATTATATAAAATAATAATATTCCCAGATGCAGTAAAAACATTTTTTTTTTGGTTGTAACCTGTCCTAAGTGGTAGAGAGAGAGAGAGAGAGAGAGAGAGAGAGAGATAATACAGGCGGCATTCGATGTTCATGAAAATAAAAATCAAAACATAACACAAATGCTCTGACTTTGAACAGAATAGACGCCCAAAACTTAACAGACCTAAATTTCCTACGTGCTGTGCAAGGCACTAAAAAATCCTGATTTGTATTTAAATTAGCTTAATGAAGAACTCTTAACTCTCTACAGGATTAAGAAAACTCATTCAGAATATTTCAGTGTTTTATGTGTACGTGTTTAAAGTTTTATGTTAATGATGTCAGTTAATTAAATTGCCTCGTGGAGTGGAGCGAGCTATTTGGGAAAGGACACCGCTCCCCTACGCCATCTCCGGCAGTCTGATCCCACGGGTTTTAGGTGCTGCAAATGCGTTGCGTCGCAGGGGATTTTCATACTTTGTTCTGAACACTTAACTGCAACATGTTAACATAATTTACTGGAACTTTTATTTAATTTACCAACAGTTTTCACCGCGATTGCAGCACCCCTCCATCAGTTCAATTTACTGACCCCGGAGGTTTAATTACTATAGTAAGTTATATCGCCATTCTTGGCCTTTTTGTACAGTATTGGCTGCTGGTAGTTCTTGTGAGCCATGTCCACATTAATTTGCATTGTATACATGTAACCGTGTACACTATTCGGCAATAAAATTTACTTGTGCTAACCAAGATTTGTGATTTCTCATTTAGTGTTGCATTTTGGGCACTGGCCCTATCTAGGAGGCAATCGACTCCTCAAGAAGGCATCCTTCATTTATAAGGCAAAAGGTAATTCTAAGGCGTACTGGGGAGCCTCAATATTCCTGTTATATATTACGTTTTACGTAAATTTGTACCGTTTGTGTCAGGGGTTACAGCCGCGTGGTCGTTTGGCCCACGATTCTGAGAAGTGTGACTTCGTGCTCACCCAGTGAGCTGGTGCCCATCCTTATCGAAACAAGATTATTGTGTAATATTCTGACTTTTATTAAAATTTTCGCCGGACGATATCTGCATTACTATTTCCGACAGTTGAGGTAACATTACATCATTCCATATTCCCTGCATCAAGATTACTTGGCTACGAAGTTTTGGATCAAGTCGAAGAGTTACACGATGCATCCGCGTCATATACTACTGGACCCTCTTGCCTTACTTTACCTAGAACAAATTTTGCAATGTGCAAGTTATCATCTTCTACACACAAAACCACTTTCTTACTTGCTGAATTTTGAATCTGTCAACTATCAACCTACTATCGTACACCTATTCCATGGTACTAAGAACGAATTGCTTCAGGAGGAAATTTTCGTCGAGCATAAATGCCATTTGGATCGCCATAGTGAAGATCTGCAAATTTATACTGATGGGTCTAAGACTGTTGATGCAATGACTTGTGCCTATTTTGCTCCTTCGCATAAGGCAACAGGGTTATTCAATCTCATGCCTACTGTATCTGCTTTATATGCAGAGACTTACGCGATACTTTATGCTACACGATATGCTTCTACCAGCAACTATGGGTGATGTTGAATTTATACAGATTCATAGAGCGTTCTTCAAGCCTTACAGTGTTACCTGCGCACATCAGTCCATGATGATATTATTCTGCAGATAAAACATGCCTTGCACATTGCCTCCTTTCAGAGGACGCATTTCTTTCTGTCATGACTCCCTAGTCATCTCGCTTTAGCTGTAACGAAATGGTAGATTCTACTGCCAATTTGGTTTGTCACTAACGTCTTCCTCTGGAGAAATATCACACAGCAGGGCTTATGCGCCTGGCTAAACTCTACTGCGAAAATTTTGGGAGCATGAGTGGCATTTTGGCTAAAGGCGATATCCCTTTCGTATGTATCCAAACATCCCTTCAACAGTTACCTTGGTGCTGTTCTCACCGCTGTAGTTGCAGTTTCTTTTCCACACTCTCCATGTTACGGCTGAATCACGGAAATTTCAATACGCATTTGTTTGTATTTCTCTTTGTGAAGACACCCGTTGCGAATGTGGTGCAGAAATCGCACATATGAATCATATTCTTTTTCAGTGCCACCCCATGTCGGGAAGATACAGTTTTCTCGTTTTTTTTTTTTTTGCGACAATGGGGCTTTGTTTAGTCCTTATCACCTTTCTACTCTCGTGTACACATGTGACTTGGTCATCTACGAGATTATCTAAGGTTTTTCTTCAAAGTAACAAGAGTTGCAGGTAATTATTAAGTTTAGGTGCTTTTCCGTAAATAATAAAAAAAAACTCCAGAAAGTGGTATATTTCGACTCTACTAATCACTTAGAACACGAATATACTGGGGGCATAGCTTTAAAATAAGTACAACATATTTTTAAAAATTGAACAAGTTTGTGAGATGACTGTTTCTGACAGTTTGTTTACGTTTGGGAACGAAACGTCCTAGACCAACAAAAGTTGCATTAACGGGTTCTGCACAGCTTACCTTGTTCATATTCAAGACGGCGTAATGTTAAAATAAGTAGAACATATTTAAAGAAATCGCGAAAGTTGATGTTTACGTCTATTAACGTCTGCCGCCATTAATAATGGCCGCGCATTGCATATTCACGCAATCTACCGGGCGCATAAATCTTCACAGGTCATACGTTAGTATGCCTACAGGTACTGGTCGTGGTGAGTTATGTGGTGCTCCGTTCGTGATATAAAACGAAGAAAGCAAACAAGACTACGTTTCTGCGTTATATTAGCCTATTAACGAGTGCTTCTGTGTATATATTCGGCTGTAAACGAGTGTTTTAGTGTGTTATATGCGCGTATGTGGTGCTTTATGTAAAATTGTGATTTCATCGAGTTATCTGAGGTTGAATGGGTCGTTGACATAGTATGTATAACCCGCCTACATTGGTGAGTGCATTTATATTATTTTGGTGTGTTTTACGTTCCTTTAAATTCTAAATTCGTAGTTTAGTGTAAAACCCACAAATCCTATCCGGTAGATTAACGTGCAAATGTAGTTATATTACGTAATTCAAACAAGGCTTTTCCGGATGTTTTTACAGCACAATTTCACATTCTTTCTATACTTACCTCGGATTATTCATAGGAAACGCAGAACACGACTATAGTAGCGTCGTTAACGTATGACTAATTGTATAATATGTGCCCACCTAACGGAACAGAACCTACCCCCACGATGGGTGAATCAATATTTTACATTTTTAATCTAACCTAGGATTGCAGTTATTAAAAATAACGTAGGATTATAGGGTTTCCATCTAGTCTGTGATTGTAGGGTGTTGATCAGAGATTTTATTAATATTGTATAATATTATATTACTGTACAACGTAACAATCCTAGGTTAGTTTAAAAACGTAAAATAGGGATTCACCCATCGTGGAGTTAGGTTTTGTTCGGTTAGGTGGGTACATGTTTGGAAATTCGTCGTACGTTAATGCCCCTAGTATATTCGTTTTCTACGTGATTAGTAGAGTCAAAATATACCACTTTCTGGAGTTTATTTTCTTCAGAAANTTAAATTGCCTCGTGGAGTGGAGCGAGCTATTTGGGAAAGGACACCGCTCCCCTACGCCATCTCCGGCAGTCTGATCCCACGGGTTTTAGGTGCTGCAAATGCGTTGCGTCGCAGGGGATTTTCATACTTTGTTCTGAACACTTAACTGCAACATGTTAACATAATTTACTGGAACTTTTATTTAATTTACCAACAGTTTTCACAGCGATTGCAGCACCCCTCCATCAGTTCAATTTACTGACCCCGGAGGTTTAATTACTATAGTAAGTTATATCGCCATTCTTGGCCTTTTTGTACAGTATTGGCTGCTGGTAGTCCTTGTGAGCCATGTCCACTTTAATTTGCATCGTATACATGTAACCTTGTACACTATTCGGCAATAAAATTTACTTGTGCTAACCAAGATTTGTGATTTCTCATTTAGTGTTGCATTTTGGGNTTGTACACTATTCGGCAATAAAATTTACTTGTGCTAACCAAGATTTGTGATTTCTCATTTAGTGTTGCATTTTGGGCACTGGCCCTATCTAGGAGGCAATCGACTCCTCAAGAAGGCATCCTTCATTTATAAGGCAAAAGGTAATTCTAAGGCTTACTGGGGAGCCTCAATATTCCTGTTATATATTACGTTTTACGTAAATTTGTACCGTTTGTGTCAGGGGTTACAGCCGCGTGGTCGTTTGGCCCACGATTCTGAGAAGTGTGACTTCGTGCTCACCCAGTGAGCTGGTGCCCATCCTTATCGAAACAAGATTATTGTGTAATATTCTGACTTTTATTAAAATTTTCGCCGGACGATATCTGCATTACTATTTCCGACAGTTGAGGTAACATTACATCATTCCATATTCCCTGCATCAAGATTACTTGGCTACGAAGTTTTGGATCAAGTCGAAGAGTTACACGATGCATCCGCGTCATATACTACTGGACCCTCTTGCCTTACTTTACCTAGAACAAATTTTGCAATGTGCAAGTTATCATCTTCTACACACAAAACCACTTTCTTACTTGCTGAATTTTGAATCTGTCAACTATCAACCTACTATCGTACACCTATTCCATGGNACACAAAACCACTTTCTTACTTGCTGAATTTTGAATCTGTCAACTATCAACCTACTATCGTACACCTATTCCATGGCACTAAGAACGAATTGCTTCAGGAGGAAATTTCCGTCGAGCATAAATGCCATTTGGATCGCCATAGTGAAGATCTGCAAATTTATACTGATGGGTCTAAGACTGTTGATGCAATGACTTGTGCCTATTTTGCTCCTTCGCATAAGGCAACAGGGTTATTCAATCTCATGCCTACTGAATCTGCTTTATATGCAGAGACTTACGCGATACTTTATGCTACACGATATGCTTCTACCAGCAACTATGGGTGATGTTGAATTTATACAGATTCATAGAGCGTTCTTCAAGCCTTACAGTGTTACCTGCGCACATCAGTCCATGATGATATTATTCTGCAGATAAAACATGCCTTGCACATTGCCTCCTTTCAGAGGACGCATTTCTTTCTGTCATGACTCCCTAGTCATCTCGTTTTAGCTGTAACGAAATGGTAGATTCTACTGCTAATTTGGTTTGTCACTAACCTCTTCCTCTGGAGAAATATCACACAGCAGGGCTTATGCGCCTGGCTAAACTCTACTGCGAAAATTTTGGGAGCAGGAGTGGCATTTTGGCTAAAGGCGATATCCCTTTCGTATGTATCCAAACATCCCTTCAACAGTTACCTTGGTGCTGCTCTCACCGCCGTAGTTGCAGTTTCTTTACCACACTCTCCATGTTACGGCTGAATCACGGAAATTTCAATACGCATTTGTTTGTATTTCTCTTTGTGAAGACACCCGTTGCGAATGTGGTGCAGAAATCGCACATATGAATCATATTCTTTTTCAGTGCCACCTCATGTCGGGAAGATACAGTTTTCTCGGTTTTTTTTTTGCGACAATGGGGCTTTGTTTAGTCCTTATCACCTTTCTACTCTCGTGTACACATGTGACTTGGTCNGTTTTTTTTTTGCGACAATGGGGCTTTGTTTAGTCCTTATCACCTTTCTACTCTCGTGTACACATGTGACTTGGTCATCTACGAGATTATCTAAGGTTTTTCTTCAAAGTAACAAGAGTTGCAGGTAATTATTAAGTTTAGGTGCTTTTCCGTAAATAATAAAAAAAAACTCCAGAAAGTGGTATATTTNAAGAGTTGCAGGTAATTATTAAGTTTAGGTGCTTTTCCGTAAATAATAAAAAAAAACTCCAGAAAGTGGTATATTTGGACTCTATTAATCACTTAGAACACGAATATACGGGGGGCATAGCTTTAAAATAAGTACAACATATTTTAAAAAATTGAACAAGTTTGTGAGATGACTGTTTCTGACAGTTTGTTTACGTTTGGGAACGAAACGTCCTAGACCAACAAAAGTTGCATTAACGGGTTCTGCACAGCTTACCTTGTTCATATTCAAGACGGCGTAATGTTAAAATAAGTAGAACATATTTAAAGAAATCGCGAAAGTTGATGTTTACGTCTATTAACGTCTGCCGCCATTAATAATGGCCGCGCATTGCATATTCACGCAATCTACCGGGCGCATAAATCTTCACAGGTCATACGTTAGTATGCCTACAGGTACTGGTCGTGGTGAGTTATGTGGTGCTCCGTTCGTGATATAAAACGAAGAAAGCAAACAAGACTACGTTTCTGCGTTATATTAGCCTATTAACGAGTGCTTCTGTGTATATATTCGGCTGTAAACGAGTGTTTTAGTGTGTTATATGCGCGTATGTGGTGCTTTATGTAAAATTGTGATTTCATCGAGTTATCTGAGGTTGAATGGGTCGTTGACAGAGTATGTATAACCCGCCTACATTGGTGAGTGAATTTATATTATTTTGGTGTGTTTTACGCTCCTTTAAATCCTAAATTCGTAGTTTAGTGTAAAACCCACAAATCCTATCCGGTAGATTAACGTGTAAATGTAGTTATATTACGTAATTCAAACAAGGCTTTTCCGGATGTTTTTACAGCACAATTTCACATTCTTTCTATACTTACCTCGGATTATTCATAGGAAACGCAGAACACGACTATAGTAGCGTCGTTAACGTATGACTAATTGTATAATATGTGCCCACCTAACGGAACAGAACTTAACCCCACGATGGGTGAATCACTATTTTACATTTTTAAACTAACCTAGGATTGTAGCGATTTTAACTAACCTAGGATTGTAGTTATTTAAAATAACGTAGGATTATAGGGTTCCCATGTAGTCTGTGATTGTAGGGTGTTGATCGGAGATTTTTTTAATATTGTATAATCTTATATTACTGTACAACCTTACAATCCTAGGTTAGTTTAGAGCCGTACAATCCTAGGTTAGTTTAAAAACGTAAAATAGGGATTCACCCATGGTGGAGTTAGGTTTTGTTCTGTTAGGTGGGTACATGTTAGGAAATTCGTCGTACGTTAATGACCCTAGTATATTCGTTTTCTACGTGATTAGTAGAGTCAAAATATACCACTTTCTGGAGTTTATTTTCTTCAGAAAAGCCCCTGAAGTTAATAATTACCGAGTTGCTCTTAGGACGAGGGTCAGTAACTAGAGATGTGGTCTGTGTTCTTTGATGTGAACTGATGCTGCGAGACTTGTGTTTGACACTGGCTGAACGGGTTTTTAGCCAAGGCCATTAGCTCCAGAAAGTGATAAGCATCTCAGTGATGTTAGAAGTGGAGTGCCTAGCGTAAGAAGAATTGTGGAATACGATGTTGTTATTTCGTGCTAAAGTTGTTGTTCAAAACAGAGCTTTTACGTGTGTCACTTAGGGAACCCGTATTTTCAGTAGGGGAATTGTAATATTTTAAAGTATAGTAATTCGTAGTAGCCGTAATCAAAACAGAACTACAGGTAGCATGATTATCATCTGGGTAGTCGGCATGTTGGTGTATCGTGTGATGTCTGCCGCAAACGAAAATATAAACACATTCGGGGTGCGCTGACGAGTTCCGTGAAACGTAGAAATTGTGTTTAAAACGATAGTAAGTAGACGTAGTTTTAAGACTAGGAAGAAAATTCCTTGAATTCATGTAGCTATGACGTCTATGCTCCCTTTTACACCTCCGATCGTGAAACGACTTTTGGGATGGAAGAAAGGCGAAGGGGAAGATAAGTGGAGTGAAAAAGCAGTGAAAAGTTTAGTCAAGAAACTCAAGAAATCGGGTGGTTTGGACGAACTGGAAAAATCTATTACTACCCAGGACCCAACCACAAGGTGCATTACAATTCCAAGGTAAGTGGACGGTTGAAGCACCTGTAAGTGTTTACCGCGTATTTAATTCTGTTATTCTCTCGCCAATAGCCATTGTTTTGTTGTTGCATCTTTGCTTTGTTTTCAAGGAAGTACATGTGACCTTGACAACTACTGCACCNTTAAGCACCTGTAAGTGTTTACCGCGTATTTAATTCTGTTATTCTCTCGACAATAGCCATTGTTTTGTTGTTGCATCTTTGCTTTGTTTTCAAGGAAGTACATGTGACCTTGACAACTACTGCACCAGTCAAATTGGGAAATAAATTATTAACCACTAGTAAATAGGCAGAATAGTGGCGTGACTAAACTGTGCATTGCACCCACGTGCTGTATTCTGCCGCATTACCATGAACCATGTGTTTTGCGCGTTGCCTGTACCNCGTGCTGTATTCTGCCGCATTACCATGAACCATGTGTTTTGCGTGTTGCCTGTACCATTTTTCTGCACAAAGGTGTTATGGGGACAGTTTATTCAAATTCATTGATTGCTGTTAGCTTTGGTTACTAATGTTATACACAATTTTCTAAATTTAATGCTTAAGTGATTCAAAAATTTGTTAACTACTTAGTGTCTACATGTGATTTGCAAGATAAAATACTGAAAGGACGTTTATTAATACAGTAATTATTAAGAATCACTTCTGTGTTGAAGGAAATGTCAGAGGGGCACAGAAACTGTATGTTCCTTTTGTTAAGGCAGGTTTAAATTTTGTGGGTGGTTGTAATTCGCCCCATGGAAATTAAAATATATATATTTTATACAAGGCATTCAGAGGCTTTGTTTGTGTGTACTATGTTTAATCATCCTAAAATGATGTAGTGACATGGACAATAGTGAATCTAAAGTAGACTGTTCCTTTACTACTGCCGTTAACAATTTGTATGTGGAAATCTGTGATTGGTTCAGCAACNTGAATCTAAAGTAGACTGTTCCTTTACTACTGCCGTTAACAATTTGTATGTGGAAATCTGTGATTGGTTCAGCAACATGAAAATGTTTTACTGTTATTTTCCGGTTATTGTCAAAGGTGGTTTGTGAGAGCGGTTTGTGATACTTAAAAAGTTGTTTCTTTGCAATTTTTAGAGTGAAGTGTTGAATCCAAGATAATGGGGGCATTACACACAATATTCACAGTACATACTAGTAAATGCAATAGTGGGGAGGGCNTGTTGAATCCAAGATAATGGGGGCATTACACACAATATTCACAGTACATACTAGTAAATGCAATAGTGGGGAGGGCCATGAATATCAAGGAAGTTGTGAAGCAAAACATAAAAATTATGTAAAATGTATGTCAATAATGTTGCTTTACTATGCTAAATGCAGGAAGACCTAACCTAACGTTATGTAACCTATCTTCATCATAAGTGAATCACACATCTTTCTATTCATTTTATATAAAATTCCAAACTTCATGGATGTTTTAGCACTTTGTGTTTATTACCTACAAAAACTAATGGCATGCCTTGGATCACTAGCTGATCACCTGTGGCTCAGTTGGTTGGTGCTCCGCTGGTCTAGGGCGCGGGTGGTTCTGGGTTCGAATCCCAGGTAAGGCATTGTTGTTAGTTTAAGCTAGGTCTTAAGTTAGTTTGTAAGCTGTCCCCTGATAAGCCTTCAGACATAACACGGGGGGATGTTAATAAGCCCTTTCCAGTCCAGTCAGTCCTTGGATCACTGTTGTGGGGATTTACTCCCCTGCTGGCTGAGGTCTGTGGCTCAGTGTGTAATATTTAGCTATGCTGTAACAATAGGTAAATGTAAAGAATAGCTGCCTTTCCGAGGAAAAAAAAAAAGCCAGAAAAGAGGTATATTTTGACTCTTTTAATTACAGACAACACAATTTTCTAGGGGTATTAACATATTATGATTACAAACCACAAAAACCATAGTGGGGAGGTCTATGAAGATCAGAAAAATTGTCGGTTAAAATCACTAAATATATACCCACAAAAATACAAAAACACCTTAATTTAACATTTGTCCACACAAATTTGTAATATGTGCCCACCTAACCTAACAGAACGTAACCCCAAGATAAGTTAATCACTATTGTACATTTTTAAACTAACCTAGTTTGTAGGGTTTTAAAGTAACCTAGAATTGTTGGGTTTTAAACTAACCTATGATAGTAGGGTTTTAAACTAACCTAGGATTGTAGGGTTTTAAACTAACCTAGGATTTTAGGGTGTTAATCTAACCTAGTATTTTAGTCTAATCTAGGATTGAGGGTTTTAAAGTAACACTAAAACACACCGGAAGTATATGAATCAACTCACGTACTTANAATCAACTCACATACTTGGGCTGCTGGTACAATTCCACTGTCCTGAATGTTAATAATAATATTAACAAATATTCCTTGACCCATTCAACTGTCGTGCACCTTACCTCACTCGACAAAACACCACAATCTACTAAAACATCCAAGTAACACCCGCCACATAGGCAAATATATTTCGCACAGAAGCACTCGTTCTTGCACCCTCTATTCTTAAATCACAAGCCTTTGCATGGTCGGATTCGGACGTCACAACTCACGCCCGCTATAACACAACCGCACTGTCTCGCTTCTCAACTGCAACTAAAATACTGTGACGATGAAGTCTACAGACCCACAGCCGATAAGGTGACGGCACAATGCGCATTTGATCACATTACTTCACCAAAAATGATGGTGCCCGATGTAAACAAAGCGGACGAACTGCTTGTACTTTTAACTATTTTATTTAATACGTTCTACTTATTTTAACATTACGATCTCATGAATATTTACAAGGTAAGCTGTGCAGAACCCATTTATGCTACTTTTATGGGTCTAGGATGTTTCCTTCAGAAAAGCCACTACTCTGGATAATTACCTCACTATTTTACATTTTTAATCTAACCTAGAATTTTTGTATTATAAATCTAACCTATGATTGTAGGGTTTTAATCAAATGTAGGATTGTAGGGTTTTAATCAAACAAGGATTGTAGGGTTTTAATCAAACATAGGATTGTACGGTTTTAATCTAACCTAGGATTTTATTCTAATCTAGGATTTTAGGGTTTTAAAGTAACAGTAAAACATACCAGAAGTATACAAATTAACTTACCCAGGTAGGCGGCGGGTACAATTTTGCCACGGCAAGTACGAAGTGGTGCATACGTTCGAGTCGTCATTGCAAAGCACCTTTCTAAATTTTTTACCGACACGTCATATCTGACCGTTGACAGCGAAAACATTTTCTGTCCTAGGCCAATTCAACTGCCGTCTTGCATGACTTGCACCTTACCTCACTCAACAAAATACCATGATCTACAAAAAAATCAAACAACAGCGGCCAAAACAACGTTCATTCAACAAACTGGCAAACTTATAAGTAACACTCACTACATAGACGACTGTCACTCACAGAAGCACTCGTACTTCCATTCTTAAATTACAAACCTTCGCACGGTTGGATTTGGACGTCACAACTCGCGAGCAGAGCAACACACACTCCTCTTGCTACAAACTGCACTGTATCACATATAAACTGCAACCAACCTACAGTAACGTCTACATAACCACAGCGAATAAGGTGACNACAAACTGCACTGTATCACATATAAACTGCAACCAACCTACAGTAACGTCTACATAACCACAGCGAATAAGGTGACAACCGATTCACATTTGTTTACGTTACTTCAGCATTACAGGACTAAACATCATGGCATCCGACGTAAACAAAGCGGCAGAACCCCTTGTATATTATTAATTTTATTTTCGACGTTCTGCTTATTTTACGGCCTGCTAAATATGAAACAGGCAAGGTGTGCAAAGGCCATTTATATAACGTTTGTGGGGCTACTATATCTCCTTCAAAAAAGCAGCTATTTTTTACAATTACCGAACAATATTTTGGAAAAAAGGGGGCTATACTTGAACAGTGTTTCTGAATTCAAGGAACTATGCTTGAACATAATTTACACACAGTCACAGTAATTAACACAAAGTTAAAACTGTACTGCAACCTATCGTGAAGTTAGGTTCAGTTAGGTCTTCTGCATTTGATATGGCTAGGCGCCAGCCTTTTGATTCCAATGCTAAAATGCAGTACCTACTACACAGTATAATTCACTACACTGTATATAATTTCCACANACAAACTGCACTGTATCACATATAAACTGCAACCAACCTACAGTAACGTCTACATAACCACAGCGAATAAGGTGACGACCGATTCACATTTGTTTACATTACTTCAGCATTACAGGACTAAACATCATGGCATCCGACGTAAACAAAGCGGCAGAACCCCTTGTATATTATTAATTTTATTTTCGACGTTCTGCTTATTTTACGGCCTGCTAAATATGAAACAGGCAAGGTGTGCAAAGGCCATTTATATAACTTTTGTGGGGCTACTATATCTCCTTCAAAAAAGCAGCTATTTTTTACAATTACCGAACAATATTTTGGAAAAAAGGGGGCTATACTTGAACAGTGTTTCTGAATTCAAGGAACTATGCTTGAACATAATTTACACTCAGTCACAGTAATTAACACAAAGTTAAAACTGTACTGCAACCTATCGTGAAGTTAGGTTCAGTTAGGTCTTCTGCATTTGATATGGCTAGGCGCCAGCAGTATATAAGCCTTTTGATTCCAATGCTAAAATGCAGTACCTACTACACAGTATAATTCACTACACTGTATATAATTTCCACANAAGCCTTTTGATTCCAATGCTAAAATGCAGTACCTACTACACAGTATAATTCACTACACTGTATATAATTTCCACACTAAACTAAAACTCAACTATCTTCTGCAGTTGACACGGCTAGGTACTAGCAGTAATTAACGTAAGTGCGCCAGTAGTTTCGTCACGCTAAGAACTTTTTCATATCAAATACTTGCATACCCAACCTGAAGCGAGTATTCCCGACTCTACAGACGTCTTGTTTAACCTAAAACTTCCATTATCATGTTTCCTAACCTCGGTTTGTTCCATTAAAATTAGTTAAGAATAAAGTTATTTTTTTATCAGATGTGATTTTCACCAGTAGTTGTCATTTCAATAATCATTTTGCCCCGTGTTAGTCACATCATAGTACCAGTAGTCATCGCACACTAGCTTTGTGGCCATTGTGACTAATAAGTGAACTTTAGCAATTGATCACACTGATTTAGGCGGATTCACAATCTCTTTGTAATGTACATACGTACGTACGCACATACGTATACATTGTCTGTTGGCAGACATTCAAACAAAAATGTAACTTTACGAAGCCAGATTATTATTTTGTGTTTTGTTTTTGCAGGCTTTGTGCAAAACATGGTACATGTTTAATACATTGGCCAAAGAAAACATAATTTTGTATATTTATCTCTTTACCATTACAGTTTTAGTTAAAATAATATATTTATTATTAAATTGGACATTCTGATTGGTTGAGAGTTCAGTCGTACGTATGTAGAAGTTGAAAGCTGAGCAACTCTCTCTTTTCTACGTACGTACACTAAGTGAGAATGTGAATGGATGCATGCACTTATGCAGTGTTCTGCTTTTACTCATACATATGTACGTACTCTACTTAGAGGTTATGAATCCATNGGATGCATGCACTTATGCAGTGTTCTGCTTTTACTCATACATATGTACGTACTCTACTTAGAGGTTATGAATCCATTGTAATGAATCATTTATTTTCTAAACATTATTAAGTTGATTTTAAATTAAGGTAAATTAAATAAATATTCAAGTTAAATTTGAAATAAATCATTTCTAATCTTGGGATATTTTACTTTGTAAAACAACTAATCTGTCATGCAAAGAAAAGAATCAACTTTTTTTTCAATTCTTGATTTGAATCATTCACTTAATGGGTATTGAGGTATCGAAAAATCGATTTCCTATCCCTACTTTAAATATAATGAAGAAATGTAATAACGGTAGAGCACAGTTACATCAGTAAACACATAACAAACATATTGTTGTGTGTTGCTGGTCTGCATTGACCTTGGCCCATCCCACGCGAGTTAGCGGAAGAGGAGGACACAGTAGTTATATATGGGGCGGCTAGTCATACAGGAGGTTTTGAATGACAGACGAGCGATAATCCAAAAAGCATGCATTTTCTTTCAAAAAGCGAGCCACCGCGATAATTCTTTTGCGGCGCACGCTCCTGACCTTCAGCTGATTGAATTTCCGCATTTATCTGATGAATTTTCTAGTGGTTTCTCTCAGCATGTCTCGAGGTGCGTCAAACTTTCCAGATCAAGGCCAGCTATAGCGATAGACAACGAGCGAGAAGATAGACAAGCTGCGAGAGTACTGATATCTGTGAGAATGAGACTGATGCAGTATGAATTTCTAACACTTGTAATTTATAGTTAAGCATTTATTTTAATACCTTCCTTTTTTTGGCCGATGTGTTGCAGTGATAAAGAATAAATTGTTGTTTCTATAAGGAAAACTTCAATTCCTCTCATTACTTCTTCAGCATAATCATGATGATTTATATTTGTGATCCTCAGTAAAAAGAAAAGTGTACATATAAATGTCAAGTGTTTGTATGCACAGATATTCTATTTACACAACATATGAAAATAGTTTTTCAAAAACAAAGAACACCATCTATTTGGGACCTGTTTATGAAAAAAATGTCATTATCTTTCATAACAAACACCTTTTTACTCTCATCCAGGTGTCTCATGCCCATAACTTTGACCTCTTCATTTTTAATGTCTCGTATGATGCAAATGAATTAGTATTTCGTCGTTCCTCTTTCTCCTTCCATGATGGTTGCAAGAAAAAAGAACCAGGTTGCACATTTTGAGCGGTTCTCTCTTCTTATTCCACACACACTTCATCATGTGGTTCACCCCACTCATCAGATGATGCCAAAGGTACAATGTCTTCATCACATGATGAAGAATCTTCACAAGTGTCAGATCTCTTTTTTGTTCTCTGTGAAAGTTTCTCTTTCTTCATATTTTTTCTGATTCTTTCTGAAGCTTTTTCTTCTTTTTGCTTTTGCAGTTCTCATTTTCCCCTTTATTTTCAGAGAAAAATAATCTTGCTGTGCATATGAACTGGCCACAGTTGAAATTTTTTACCGGGGCACATGTTTCTTGACTTTCAGCTTCCGAGAAGGCCAGAACAATGCTTACTTGAAAGGAGAAGGAACCAACAGGACAGCCATTTTATGTTTAAGGAATGGTATCAAAAACATAGGTCAATGGACCCCAGGAGCCTTACCCTCAGTGGTTGTGGCCGAAACTTGAATGGATGTTTCTCCAGGGGCAACAGGATAGCCATTTGATGCTGACGGAATGGCATCAGAAACTTAAGTTGGGGAATTGGAAGCCTTGCCCTCAGTAAATGTGGTTGAAACTTGAACTGATGTTTCTGCAGGGGCAACAGAAATGTCATTTGCTGCTGAAGGAATGGCATCGGAAACATAGGTTAAGGGACTAGGAGCCTCATCCTCTGTGATTGTGGCTTAAACTTCTTCAATTGTTGGAGGAGATACTCTTTCTAGCATGGTATCTGGAATTTGTGGAGACTGTGGAATTGTGTGTTGGAATTGAGGAGCTAATTGGGAAATGTTTGGAATATTTCACGTTTCTAATACTCAGAAATGGTTGTGTCTTTCACGTCTCCAAGCCAAACATCTCCTGATTCTGCAAAAGATTTCAATTTAGTTTCTCCGAGAAATGTCACCAGGTGTTTACAGACCTCAAGATTGCCGGCAATATTTTTTTCTGGAGTCATGAATGAAGGTGGTGAAGAAGGGGTCAATGGAAATGTGCAACTGACACTAGCTGTCCTGGGGATAAACTTGTACACATCAACTGCTGAAGGGTTCTAAGGAAAAATTCCACATTTTATAAATGACCGCTGCAAAATTTCAGGAGAAATGGTATTCCCAACCACAAGTTTTCAGCTGACCAGCAAAATCCTTCGTCATCAATGTAGCATCTTCTTTTTGTGCCACCCTTCGAAGTCGGAACTGTTGTACTGCTGTTTTCCATCCATTTTTGAGTGGCGTGTAAACTCCAGTGGCATGTAAACTCCCACATCCATGGACTGATTGATGTGTATTGAGTTTGGTAATAATGCCACCAGTACAATGCCATTCTCTTTGCAGAATGTGCTGCCATGATTGGTAAAGTATGAGGGATAGCCATCCATAAAAAGTACTGCTGGTAGAGATATGTTGTTCTTCACACCAGTCAGGGGTGTAATATGTTGCTCAAAAACTCGAAGAATACTTTCCCTGTTATCCAACCATTTTGGGACTTTCCAATTCCCTATTCTGAAGGTATGCTGACCACGATATCTTGTGGAAGTCTTTCGTATTTCAAGCAAAGAAGAGGTGGACATAAGTTTCCAGAATGCATTACCAGTCAACAAGACTAACACATTCTTTTTCATCTGAATTCACCTGCTGGAATATACTTTGGTCTCCTTAGCCAGTACTTTGTTCCCCTTGGTTGTAGGGAAAATGCTGTCTCATCTCCATCATATTTTCTTCTTGGATTACAGAAGATGTCTTGCAAGTGGTTTTCTTCCAAGTATTTAAATACCTCTTCGAACCGTTCTGTGATCTTNTGTCTTGCAAGTGGTTTTCTTCCAAGTATTTAAATACCTCTTCGAACCGTTCTGTGATCTTATTCTGGGAGACACCAGTTGAACTAAATGTCAGATTTTGAGATGTTCTTATTGTTAAGGCTGGCTTCCTCTTCAAGGCTGATGTGCACTATTTACTGCCAGGTCACGCATCTTTGAAAAGAATTGGCTGTTTCCATTCTTTAGTGAGCTGCTGCAGACTATTTTGCAGGTCTTCCATAGTGATTGGAAAACCTGCTCTACAAAGCAATAGAGCCCACTTCCCCAGCAAGCTCTCTTCCTCATTCTTGAGCCAGGACTCAGATCCCATTTTCCCAGGGTTTGAAGAAAAAAACATTTTTTTTAAGCCCAACCCATTTGGGGTTTTTGGGTATTTCAGTTTTTTTGTTGAAAAAAACCAGGCTAAATATAAACATGTACCTATGTTCTAAATATTTGTTTTAGGTATGTTTACCTGGTCACTTATATTGTACTTTAATCAAATGCTTGTATTTAGAATCTGAATTTAATAAATTNATAGAGCCCACTTCCCCAGCAAGCTCTCTTCCTCATTCTTGAGCCAGGACTCAGATCCCATTTTCCCAGGGTTTGAAAAAAAAACAATTTTTTTAAGCCCAACCCAATTGGGGGTTTTTGGGTATTTCAGTTTTTTTGTTGAAAAAAACCAGGCTAAATATAAACATGTACCTATGTTCTAAATATTTGTTTTAGGTATGTTTACCTGGTTACTTATATTGTACTTTAATCAAATGCTTGTATTTAGAATCTGAATTTAATAAATTGTTAATAAATACTATAAAAGGTTTTTTGTTTAAATTTCTGCAAAATATTGTGTGAAGGAAAAACGGATATCACAGTAGTTTACGTAATGTGGCTAGTATTATACACAACATGTACACTATGTTATGTTATAACAATTGATATTACAACTATCACGTTTTTTTATATAGTCAAATATCATCATATCCTGCAATTGTCTTGNAATGTGGCTAGTATTATACACAACATGTACACTATGTTATGTTATAACAATTGATATTACAACTATCACGTTTTTTTTACATAGTCAAATATCATCATATCCTGCAATTGTCTTGTGTTTTTGAAAAAGTATTTTCATATGTTGTGTAAATAGAATATCTGTGCATACAAACACTTGACATTTATATGTACACTTTTCTTTTTACTGAGGATCACAAATATAAATCATCATGAATATGCTGAAGAAGTAATGAGAGGAATTGAAGTTTTCCCTATTGAAACAACAATTTATTCTTTATCACTGCAACACATCAGCCAAAAAAAGGAAGGTATTAAAATTAATGCTTGACAATAAATTACAAGTGTTAGAAATTCATACTGCATCAGTCTCATTCTCACAGATATCAGCAAGTGTAAAGTCTACTTTTTTAACTTGGTCATTTTTGAATTGTATTCCAGTAATACAGTCAGTTGCATGCAATAGGTAGACAAAATGAACATTGCACATAAATAATTAAGTCAATCTTAACTTCTGACTGTGGAAGATTTGCTCGTAAATGACCAACTAGTTTTATTGCTTTATCAACTCCTAAACGATTGCGTAACTTGTTCCAAACCAGTCCAAATGTAGAGAACTATCTCTCAATTGAAGCAGAAGAAGCTGGTGCGGAATGCAAGCAGAAGAAAAAGTGATAAAACCAAAGGGAAATTTAGTTTCTTTCATTCTTTTGTGCCATGATCCGCCACCATTTTTGCAAGGAAAACTCTTCTTCAACATTTGTATGCATCATATAAGAAGGATAATAGTCAGTATCACTTATCTTAAAGGCCATCATGCCAGGCAGGAATTCTGAATGGTGTTCACCTAACCAGATTTCTACGGCATGTTATTGTTCTTCACCTAAAATGTTGTCCTCTGAATTTTGTATCCATAAGGTTTGCGGGGATGTGTTGGTAGTTGAACTGCCTGTTGAAATCTTTTCTTGAAGTGGTGATGGTAAGGTTCCAGAACATCAGAAAATAGTAGGTCGAACCATATTTCAACTGCCTCTAAAATATGTGTTGTTTATTTCTGAAGCTTATACAGTGCATTTGCAAATACGTGTAACTGTTTCTCAAGATACAATGCTTCGTGGTGAATTCCCAGGTTGTTTAAGGTCTTTGCAACATTTGGATGAAAGTGTCAGACATGTTCGAGGGTAATTTTCCTGTACCTATGATAATTTGTCACAAATGATTTTACACTGTCAGGGTGAGAGTTCCATCGTGTTTTATTTGGCAACTGTAGCATCACACAATCTTTCTCCTTAAGCCACCCATGTGCTTCATGAATATTTTGAAAATACTTTAGCACTTCCACAATATGATCCACAACTGTTTTAGGCGACACATCATTCTCAACTAAATTCAAAAGATGTGCTGAACAGCTATAGGTGATTAGATATGGATTTTTTTTCAAAACACATTTTGTCGATTTTATTCTCATTATCAGCAACTACTGCAAAGCTGCTGTGTAAGTTTTCTTGGCATTCTTTCATTGCTGCCTCTGTAATTGCTGCACACTGCTCAGACATTTTTTCTGTGACTTTAAGAAGGTAACTTTCTGGCCCTGAATGGATAGTGATGGCTTGATTTTGATCATTCTTAACACTTGACCATCCATCCAATGTTTCTGTTAAAATGGCAATTTTGTACTTTTTCTACCAGATGTAGCTCTATTTGTTGAGCAGCATCATCCAAAAGCTTCCCACCGATATAATTTGCTGTTGGTGCTTTGTAGCCAGGTTTTAATATCTGGATCATCTTCTTGAAGTTATCACATTCAACAACAATAAAATGTACATTCACAGCATAGATAAACATTGGCACTATCTTGTCAAGGTTTCTGTTTTGTTCTTCAGTTGTCTTCAGCTCATAATCACTGATTAAATGTAGCTTTCTGTTAGAGGATGAGGAATGACTAGGTGCTGGATTTGGACAGGCTGATGCACAAATGTTTGTGGAAGAGGATCTACTCGATTCAGTAAAGGAAGGCTGTGCTGTTGCTAACAGTTGATGTTCCAGATTTTCTTCACTTTCACTCTCTTGTACCTTTGTAGCTGAACATTTCTGTAGGCGAGTTCTTATCCTTTCTATCTTGCAACTTAAAGTCAATTCACAATGTTTACATCTTCAATTTAAATCACCTTAAGTTTTTGTTACTTCTCTCCACTCATTTGCAAGCTTATGTCCACTCCCATGCACTTTTGGCATTTTTCATTTGATGTGTTCCTGGAATCTCAGGTATTTTAAAATGTCTCATTACTACACTTTTCAAAATGTTGCTATCCACACGCAAACCACACTTGATATATTGATTGTAAACACAACATGAATGAGTTTTAATTTACTTAATGGATTGTAAACTTTTTCAGTTACAAAGTAACACCACTACACTTCCCATTCAGGCTATGATAATTCCTTGTAATAAACTGAATTATCCATTTTATAGCAACACCAAAATTTTCAATACCTGTATCAACTCTTTTGACACTTCAGTAGAAAACAGTGTGTAGGTAGCTGCCACATTACTGTTTATCTAACCAGATATAGTTTATTTCATATAAGGACACATTCTGACAGTCAGTGAGTGGCAAATTGATGTATTCAAAACAAACACATGGACACTTAACAAAATATTTGACAGTTCCCACATGGCACTGTTTGTTTACAAAATATTTGACAGTTCCCACATGGCACTGTTTTTGTTTATAAAACGTTTGGCAGGTGTCACATGGCAATGTTTCGTTTACATACTGCGGAAGGATACATAATAGGGTTCCTGAAAGTAGATCTTTAGCAGGGCTTCAGAAAATCTTGAAGTTACCGTGAATACATTATACTTTAAAAATTATGTAGAGCTCGCTAAAAATAAAACTATTGGTATATGTTGGTAAATTTATTATATAAAGCAAACGAAAACTATTCTCCTCTGGCTTGTTATACTTCGAAAAGAACCTCACAGATGGCACGCAAAACATTTCAGCGCGTGCTCTGAGCCACATTTTTTTTCTCAAGAGGTAGCGTCTTTGTGAAGTTTACTGTTGTTCTATTACTGGCTCAGAACGAAAGGAATTTATAATATTTTTCGTCAGATTAGAAAAAATAATCCAACAATATCATGCAATATTTCTGAATGCTTTTGGAATTAATATCAAACACGTAAGGAAAGCTGTGTTGGAGAGAGAAGAGGGGGGGGGGATAAGACGAGAAAAAAGTTTTTGAAATTGTGTTTCATTTGGATATGAATCGTTTTAATGTGACTTTAATTTTGAACACCTATACATTTCTACTTTAGCACGAAGTTTAGTTTTCAACACTAAAAACTGCTGTTTTATGACCACGTAAAATAAAATGTATTAATTAAACTTGGAACTCTTTTTTATCGCGTATTTTCGGCTGGTCGAATGTGCATCGGCAGTGCACTCAGAATAGCCAACGTAATTTTAACTTTTGTTCGTTCGTGCATCAGCTGATACAGGATTTTGTAAATGGCACTTTGTTTGTTTCGTAAACGTTAAGTTGCCACTCATTGACTGTCAGAAAGTGGCCTTCTTATACCGTATGGACCATACATTGAGAGTGCACGACTTGTGTCTCTTCACAACACTTACAACTGACAGCCCCCAGTTGTCTCCTCAGAAGACTCAGTACTTGAGATTCAGCAATTAATTTCTCAAGCAAACCAAAATTATTTTCTCATATCTACTCAATAGTATCCTAGGGAGAGGTTGAACCTCAAAAGACCCACATCAGGCCTTTTAAAACTCACAAAACACAAACTCTGTTAAAATTATCTTTCCACCGCAGCTCAGAACTTAATCACCATCACTCCCTGTACCACAAACTCTATGGGTGTGTCTACTGAACCCTTACAACAATTACAGACAGTCACTACTGTCCAACAACAATTTATCAAAAATTTTCATCCTCTCCTAGGAAATTGTTAATCATCACTTATAATTTTAAAATCTCTATTTCTTATGTTCGTCAACAAGACTTCTCAACCATCTATTGATCTCTTATTCATTTTTTTAATAACATTATCTGCATTATGACCTTCCATTAAAATGTTTAGGGCAAAGGCTTACTGCTGTGAAATTCTTCTGAGATATCTTTAAAAGAAAAACAACTTTCTCTAATATTTTGATAGGAATAACTGAGTTAGTATTATTACAACAAATGTATAGAAACTGTGCATTAAAAAGAAATTAACAGTGCCAAAATTAGCAATACAACCCTGAGTATTAGCAAGGATGACTAAAGTCAAAACAAACAAAAACAGCAATAGTAAATAAATTATCTCCTGCAGTCAGACATCCCCCTTTCAATAGAGAGTAGTTCCAGCAATTCATCCTCTACTGGACCTAACAAACACATCCACATACTTGCCAGGAAACTGGCAAAAATGTGGCATAATTTCCCATCTGCCTCTCTCTGGACAGAACAGCCCCCCATATTCCCGTTTTATTCCGTAGAAGGTCCAGTGGCGGCTGCCTCCCCCTAGGCAGGACACTGTCCCCATTTACCATGGACTAATATAGTCAGAAAAATGAACAAACCAAAAGCTAAAAATTACATTATCGCACATTTATATTCTATCCCTGAACCTACCTACTAAATGGTGCCATACATCAAATTGTCACCCGCAGGTGGGTGAGGGAAGAAAAGGAGGGAAAGGATAAAGGGAGAGGGAAAAAAAGAAATTGAGGGAGAAAGGAAAGCTAGTGCTCTGCACAGGGACATTAGCGGGGAAGAGAAAAGGGGGTGGGGAAGTAGGGAGGACAATTTATTTAGTACAAAAACAGTTACATTATTTCATGTGATTCATCAACACTGTATAAATCATTCAATGAGAGCTCAGACCAAAGAATACACATAATTTCAACACTTACAACAATTTAACATGCAGAAATGGAACTTTCTGCTGAAACCTTTCAAAAAACTTAAGACCATGATACTCCAGACTGCCTTATTCTGACCATTATCAATAAAATAATTCATTCCAATTACCCAGGAGAGGAAAAAGTCGTTAATATCAAATCAGCCACAATTTGTCTGCCCATTGTCAGTTTCATCAGTAAATTAAACTTCTTATACTTTTGGCTCAGTTTGGTCATGAAAAATCTGTGCGCTCCACAACAACAATTAGGCCATCAACTATGCAACGTTACTGAGCTGTGTTACTAAACTAAATTATTAAGCTTTACGGAGACCCCGAACCTATACCAACTACCTCTGGGTAGCGTATACTTAACTTAGTGTGCTACATGATGCAGTAGTCTCAGGCTCCTTCGGCCTCCCTTAGCTACCTTGTCATGGCTCTTCAGTCCTCAGTCTCGCACCACTGTCACACACCAAAGCCCGCCACAGACTGCCTTCAGCCGCTGCGCCTCCTCCACGCATCCACTCTCTCTCTCAGCGTTTCTCGCTGCATCCCATGCTCTGCGCTGCCTGTCGCTACCCTGTCAGCATTCTTACACTCTCGCTTCCTCCACCTTAACCTGCGACTACCCATCGTACCACTTCCTTGTCCCTCAGGGTGCCTTATTTCTATGCACTACAGCCACCCTTGGTTGGCCGGGCGCAGCGACTGTCAGACCACGTCACTGCCAGCTGTGCCCAGCTTGCACATATGGTCAACCAAAATATGTGTGCATATCACCGCCGTCGTGGCTGCTTTGACGGAAGTCTGGATCAGCATAACTCATGGTCGACACATACTATGTGGGTACCAACAGCTCTTGCTAATATCCACCATTTAGGCTTTACATCACAAAATTTTGAGCTTCCTATTTTACAAATTGTATATTTGTCTTCAAATGTAACAAACAGCTTATTTAAATTAATTGACATTGAACGCTTCTGCTTTTTTGAATTATCTATTTTAAAACATACACAATCCTTTTTGCCAGGACATGTTCTGCTATACTCATCATCTTCATAAAAGTCAATCACTGTTTTCACAGTCTCCTCTGAAATTTCATGGTCTCTCCTTTTTCCCAACTTGGGGAGAAAACTCGGGGAGAATACTTTGCTCTTTGACTAGTTGTGTGGTTAGTTTAAGGCAATCAGAAACATCTGATTTAATATTTTTGCAAGACCATGAGCTATGAAGTAAGCTGTAGATTTTTACTTTTACCTTCTTTGATCGCCAGTGAATATTTATGTTTTAGCTTGTCAGTTAGTTCAATGTACTTAATACAAATGTCTGGGTGGGAATTTTCATCATCATCTGGGTCTATAATCACGTTAAAATATGTCTCTAAATTTTTCTTTATTTTTGCACATGTAGTGCTAACTTTGGTATTTATAGCATGTCTTCTATCATAACAAAGTTTTTATATCTTTGAAGCAGGCAATAAATTTAACAAACTGCACGCAGCGCTACTTTGCCTAATTTTTCAGAAGATGAATGAAATGTTCATCTCTAGTTAAATTTTTCAATACCTTTACTTTCTAGCACAAATAGCACAAATATTTTAGACTAACAGTTAAAGTTTACCTGGTACGAGGTTAACAAGTAGGTTTTTCTCCTTGCAAAAATGTTCCATCTTAATTTCTCTTAATCCTTTTGTAATTAATTTCTTGTGTCTTTGAAAAAGGTCACAGAAAGATTAACCGAAAAGATGATGATACTTATATAAATAATATTTTACTTTGTGGTACTCACAGGCTGTTGAAACTTTGGAGTATATTCTTAAAGAAAACATTCTTTGATCCTCTTCGCCATAATTGCTAGCAGCCTTTATTTCTTAGGCCACAACACCATAAATACTTTTGTGACACTTCTTCAATATGAAACCCTGGGAATCAATAATGTTTTGTTTGTAATTCGAGAACCAACTGCTGTGGAACAACCAGAAAGTAACTAACAGGAGAGGGGGAAGTTCACAGCTGCATATGCAGCATTTTTGTGGGAGGAGGGGTGGCAGGGTATTATTAGAACATACAACCATAATGATACTGATAGAAACTGCCGATATAGGCAGGTTAACTTCATACATTTTTATTTGCAGCGCCACTTTATCCAGTCAACGATTATTTCCATTATGTGTGATGATTCATTCATTTTTATTCTGTGAGCCAACCTCGGTGTATATGTTGCCAGGGAGTTTGTTGATTTTTGGAAAACAGCAGTTTCTTTTCACTAAATGAAAATTAATTTTAATATTCATGGCAAATTCCAATCTGATAAAATATTGAATATGATTTAATATGTATAAATGTTTTCAACCATCATCTCTGCCACTGGTTGGTAAGTTGATTTAATATAATACTTAAAACTAGGAATTCTTTTGTACTTTGTGTCCAATTTCATATTGAGCAGAGTGATTAGGACCAGGTAATTGGCATATCTTTGTAGCTGGGTTAGTACCAGAGTTGTAGCATGTATTTCAAAAATTCTTTTAAATAATCCACTAGCATATCCATTTAGCAAATCTAAATGTCTGACTCAAAGTGGGAATTAAATAAATACCAGCAGCAAAATGTGTCACATTTCCTGTTGTTAATTAAGGAAAACCTCTAAACTTAGAGAATNTCAAGAATATAAAATTTTTTTCCCTTATTTTGCTAAATAAATTTTTTTTTAATAAACTGTGACTTTTTTACATGAAAATTTTTAAACTAAAATGTCATTCATTACCTTTGCTTTGAATNTAGAGAATATAACAATTTTTTCCCTTATTTTGCTAAATAAATTTTTTTTAATAAACTGTGACTTTTTTACATGAAAATTTTTAAACTAAAATGTCATTCATTACCTTTGCTTTGAATGCTTCTTTTGCTGTCTCTGATCTAGTTTCTGTAATTAAATATTTGTGCCAAAGAATTTTTCACCTTGTCAAAAAATTCATCATCAGGTATGGAGACACACATTAGATAATTTTAGGTTGTGCTGTGTTTGTTTTGTATTACAACCCACTATTTTGATGCATAACTTGTAAAAATTCAATCAAAGTGTTATGCTTAAATAGTGAAAACTGTAAATGACTATTTATTAGCAATAACGCAATCTCAGCCTTTTCCCATATATTGCTTATTAGTTTTTAAAATAAAATATAAATTATTGGTGTTTTGGCTGTCCAGTAATCCAAACAAGTGGATTTAATATCATTCTTAAGAGTACATACTTTTAAATATGTTAATTTTCTTTATTTGCCATTTCTAGAATGTATAATCTGACTGTGTAGTAGGACATAATGGACAGTAACTTTGCAGGCCATAAATCAGATNTGGGACATAATGGACAGTAACTTTGCAGGCCATAAATCAGATATAGCAGTATGTGCTACAGTGTCTGTGACTGTTGTAGAAAATTGTATGTTTCATGTTAAACATTGCCCACAGTTGCATGTCGGCGCTGAATGCTGTAAAGATTCATACCATAAAATTGACATTTATTGTACGTAAATGTTGGGCCTAGATAGTGTGTNGGCGCTGAATGCTGTAAAGATTCATACCATAAAATTGACATTTATTGTACGTAAATGTTGGGCCTAGATAGTGTGTAATAATGCATGCAGTCACTTAGTCATAGTCATTGTACCATTAGGGACACTACACATTTCTGTTGAAGTATTTGATANGATAATGCATGCAGTCACTTAGTCATAGTCATTGTACCATTAGGGACACTACACATTTCTGTTGAAGTATTTGATATAGGATTGCATGTTTTATTTGCTGTCTTTGTGTTATATATAGACACCCACAAATTGGTTTCCTTTTCAATGTGTAAAATCTTGAATTTCAACAGCAGTAATGAGCCAAGTGAAAAGTNGACACCCACAAATTGGTTTCCTTTTCAATGTGTAAAATCTTGAATTTCAACAGCAGTAATGAGCCAAGTGAAAAGTTAAATATTTTGACATAACTATTGGTGTTAACATGTGTGGAATTTATATTTTACACTACAGTGAGCAGATTGTTGCACCCCTGTGGTTACATGCCACCACAGATGTTGTCTTATGTGCATCATCACGAAAGCAAAAATGTGAAGGAAAAATTTTTTGCGGTTTTTACAAGAAAACACAGAAGTTACTCTGAATGAATTTCACACTCGGGAATCAGTTTTTTAAGAAATACAGTATACATTTTTGTGGAAATAAGTTGCCGTAACATGGATTCAGCAAATGCAGATAATTTTGTGAGCGGAGTATAAAGTTTTCCACCAGTAGAAACTTTGTGTGCTGTGGTGAATGTTGCCTGCAAGCTGTGGTGTTGCAATGCAGAAGGGGTTTCACTGCAGTGTCGCCGTCTCAGGTAAGTCATTAAAGTTACTGTGAATGGCCGAGAGTGTTGTCACATATTGTCATGCCTCAACTGTTCATGTTCACTGCTGCGGGGCAGTGCTATGATTACATTTGCAACATATTTATTAGGAATCTCTACAAGTTTTTAAATACATTGAAGTATTTATTGTATATATGGCAATTTTATTGTGAGATAGTAATTAAGTTGAAAATATTACTAGCTCTTGTGTAACTAAGTTAATTCCCAATCTTGNAAGACAAATTTGACTTTCCGCTTTGTTTCCACCTTGTATGGGACCGTCTTTTGGAGTGTAGTGCTAATTTTTAAGCTACCAAAACATATAAACTTGGTGAAAAGTCACATGGAAACTTGTTCTGCCCAATAGGGTTTGTATACACAATGACGTGGGATTTGTGGATATGTCATGGTAGTCGTCACCAAAACTGCAAAGCCTGTTTGCATACCATATCTGGTTTGGTAGATCGAGATTCAGTATTAGATTGACAATGTCCACCAGGATAGCAAAATATTTTGTACTCTATTGTAAGTGATTTAAGTTCTAACATATGACTAAGGCGACTCGTAGGCTATTCACGGTAAAGTGAGCACTTTTGAAAACCCTCTCTTTTGTAATAATAGTCAATAAATATATTTTATTGTAGTCTTAAACATTAACTTAAAAGTGCGGTGGAATATACACACTGTTTATTACTTACTTTACTGTTTTACATTTTATTGTTACTCATATACGTTACCACTTGCCATCAAGCTTACACTACCACATTCCTCTCTTCACATTGTGCCTCACATACATTGTGCCTCCAACTCTCTGTCTATGCCAACAAACTGCCTCTCTTGCTCTCTTACTTTCTTGCTGTTGGCAACCTTTACATGTTTACCTTCCTACATGAACTCAACATTTATACACTACACTCCATCTTCCCTTAACAAATTAATATAAACAGTTTCAGAACACTGACTATTATTCCTTAGCTTACAAATTAAATCTTTCGGGGTTTTTAATAATTCTGCATGAACGTCTTGTAATTCTCTCTTGTTTCTCCTCTGGGGAAAATCCTCTAAAAGGTGAAGCATGTAGGCTTTTGCCCCTCTCCTCACTTCTCAATTCATAGGGCATGGTCAGTGGCCTGCTGTCATTTCCCACTACTCTGCTATCTGTTAGGGAGTGCTGTACCCCAGTGCCATACTCTCCACCCACCCTTATTGTGGCATTAGTAGGTGGCTAACCAACAAGCCCACCTGCTCTTAACAACCTAGGGTGAATATACTAGGGTAACTGCGATCTCCTCAACTGATCCACATGGACGACTCTTTCTAGCTGTTCTTTATTCCCCCAAATAACTAGATACATCATGGGACTTAGTATTTTTACCACANCTAGATACATCATGGGACTTAGTATTTTTACCACACTACCTGGAAACCATTTCCTCAATTTACTCTTCACTGACTGTACCAATACCTTTTCACCTACCTTATATGTTGGTACTATTTTATATCTCAACTTCCAATTTGATTCCCTTTGACCCCTCATTAGTTTTTGTTGTGGTTTTAACATGGTCAGTCGAGTTTGTGGTTTGTGTTTCAATATTATGTCAGCAGGTCTTTGTTTTGTTACACAACATGGGGTGTTTCTGTACGAAAACAAAAAATTATGCAACCTATGTTGCAGGTCTCGACTCTTGTTACCTATTTTTTATCATCGATGACATGTTTTTTAAAATTCGGTTTTAAAGTCTGAACTGCTCTTTCAGCTAGCCCATTGCGGAAGAAAGGGACATGTGGCAATAGTGTGTCGCAGCAAGAGAAAGGTGTACCAGTTAGTAAAAAACAGATGATCCTATCGTAGAATCTGTAGGGCCAGTAGGAGTCAAACATTTACAAGGATAAGTAAGTAATAACTACGTTTATGTCAAGGCGATTAGCAAGCCACACACAGTGGTAGTCTCAGTGGAGGGACATCGGTTGGAAATGGAAGTAGATAGTGGGGCGAGTGTGTTCATTATATCTGTATCAGCCTATAATTCCTAAAGCCAAATGGAGCATAGTAATTTAACACTCAAGGCACTCACTGGAGACAGTTTGAAAGTCATTGGAAAATTCCAAGTAACAGTGATAGGGGCAAATGGACAGAAGTTCAGTCTACCTCTTATTGTAACAGCATCTTGTCGATAAACAGCACCACTCCTATGCAGAGACTGGCCGATATAATACTACCTTGCTGGAGAGAATACTTGTGCTTGGGGGAAGACAAAGCCACAGGATGTTTACAGTCCACTACAATTCACGCTCCAATTCATTGCTGGGCATCGGTCAAACGCATGGTCATGCCCACAACGAAAGCACAGTGCTCTATCAGATGCTTTGGCACGCCTCTGTCCTCTTCCATAGCCTGATGGATGCCCCTGGTGACCAATTCTTCGCTCATCGTTTTTCTTCGTTGGCGGCCTATGTTACAGTTTGTTCACTGTTTCTGGTGTAGTTGGCTGCAGAAGTTTTGTTTGAGATGCTGCGAGCTCCATGCTGAGTGCAATTGTGCACGCCCTGTCAAAGTTGAGGTTAGGTTCAATAAACAGTTTCCTTTGAATTATGTCACTGGATAACCAACACACTACGCGATCACGCAATGCATCGTCAAGGAAATTGCCAAAATTGCACGTTTTAGCACAATTCTTGCGTTCCATTATGTACCGCTCAGCTATCACCATTCAGGTGGGCAAAAAATGGCTTGACAACACTTCCACTATTTCTTGGATTGTTTTTTAAAATATCATACGCTTTAGGTCCTGTAAGAGTGATAAACAACAGCACTTTTTCTGTATCTTTGGTGCTATTTACAACGAAAAATTGGCAGTCTCTTTCAACATACGACCCAAAGTCTTCATTGTCTGGATCAAAATCGCCTGTATGTCCAATCAAACCCATCTTCGATGTAGCACTATCCGACTTACGTTTAATTTTAATATCCCATCCTCGTCGCCAGTTTACTGTTTTACATTTATTGTTACTCATATGCGTTACCACTTGCCATAAAGTTTACACTATCACATTCCTCTTTTCACATCGTGCCTCCAACTCTTTGTCCATGCCAACCAACTGCCTCTCTTGCTTTCTTGCTGTTGGCAACCTTTACATATTTATTCCTACATAACCTTAACAATTATACACTACAGTAACCTTACATTCATACACTACACTTACATAGTAATATTTATTTAAAAAAGTGTTTAAAGGATAAAAAATGGCTGAAAGGAAAAAGTAACTGAGGCCAAAAGTGCTCACTTTACGTGAACAGCTTATAGTTACTTGAATGGTAGTGTATATCATACTCGTTCTTACAAGTCTGTAGAAGACAATCGTAGTGGTAGTAACTCAGTTTTATCAAAAATATATTGGTGGCAATAACTAGGTTGTGTCAAGAATATTAGGGCAATAGTAACTCAACTCTGTCAAAATGAGGTAGACTTATTTTAATGTGAATATAAAATTTTAACCAAAATTTTATTTGGAACAGTTCATTAGTGTTATAGGGTTGTGCGAATGTGACTTTTTTTCTCACGAAACGAAAACAAAATATATGTAATGAACTTTGGTGAAACTGAAACGAAAATGAAAAATAGTGTCGTTAGAACTCAGCTTAACGAAACCTTAAATAGTTTCATGGTATTTTAGCAAGTTATCCATTATAACAAATTTGTTGCAAATTCAAACTAAAAAAATGTAGGTTATGGAGTATTTACCACAAGGGCCTTACCTACATAAAATTTTTTGTTTTATGTAGTTATTTCAGTTATAAAATAATGAAAACAAACAAGATGATTTACAGGCAAAAATTTTCTATGCTAGTGCACTAAATGAACATTCATTAAACACTTTAAAATTCATCGAAATCTAGAATTTTCGTTTTGTTACAACTTTAGGTAACTAAATTTTGTACTAAAACGAAAACAGAAGTTGTTTTGGTATACCGAATATTTGCACAACCCTAAGTGTAGTGTTCTGTTATGCAACTTTACTATTGGAGAAACTTTAGTGTTGTGTTAATGGAATAATTGGTTTTGATGCCTTAAATACAAGCAAGCCCTTTACGCTCATTCCTGTTAATGCTGGAAACCTCGGCTATACTCTCTACGTATAATTTGAGCAAAACTGGCTAGTTTAATAAATCGGAATCCTAGTTTTTCATCACAGATAACCAGTAAAATGGTAGTAATAAACTCTAAATTTGGACTTATTATGGACCAGTTTTGTTAAACCAAACACTTCTATTTAACTTCATGTGAAAATTTTTATCTGACAAAAAAAACTTACAACAAATGGCCAAAAAAAAGGGGCAATACAAAAGGAAAAAATCATGGGGATTCTAATTTACAAACAGTAGCTGGAAGATGGGAGATTATGTTCATTGCTGAGCTCTGCATGTTGAATTGCAACACCACCTACACAAGCCAATGGACAGTTTGGCCTATTTATCACAGAACTCGGGGAAATTGTAAAAGTAGTTGTTCTTTGCAGTGAGAAGGAAGCAAAAATATGATTATAGAAAATTTACATTTTACAAGTTGTTTAATATTTTTGTGCATAGTTTTAATTGTGTGTTATCTGCTTGTTGTAAAAAGTTGAGAACTTATTAATAAAATACAAATATGTTCTCAACTTTTTACAAGTAGATAAAACACAATAAAAATTACGCCCAAGAAAATTAAACAACTCTTAAATCGTACATTGTCAGTAATTACTATGAATCCAAAATTATGATGCGAAAATTAAAAATTTTTGCAAAAGGGGTGAAGTTGAGTCTTAAGAACAACATAACGTACTGTAGTGAATGAACAATGCATTATCAAGCTAGCAGTGTGTTGGCAGGTGATTTCTGGGAGAGCAAATACATGATACAGTTAGTATCATTATTTCTAATAATTAGTTATTAATTATATCAACTCATAGGTGAAAGGCCACAAGATAATTAAAAATTGAAAACCTTTGCTGAAGGTGGTGTTAAAAATTTGGTGTGCCCAGCTGTGTTAGCTAGTTGGTTAATATTGTCATATGTGAAGTTGCTACTGACACTCATTTCTCTTGTTATGTTAGAACTTGACTCCATTACAAACTGCGTCATTCACTACAAAATTAAAGTAATTCTTTATTAAAAATTTTATGTGGCAACTAATTTTTCCTTAATAGAGAGACCACACTGCTTCATGCAAGCAATTTTAATACAAATTTTGGAACTCAATAGGTTTCAAGAAAAGACATTTGTCATTCAGATGTTTTATCTTGCTTCATGTCACCAGAGAGACTAAATGTTTGGGCAACATGAAACCAGGTAGTTTAAGAGAGTGAGTGTCACCTCAGAAAATGTATGAGGTGAGTCCCTTGGTTCTGTCGTCATTCTTGCTTGGGTCTTCCGACCAAGTTTAAACTGATGTTCGTTTGGTGTCACTCTTTTTAATTGCTATTTTTATGTGTGCCAGACTTTATACATATTTCTATTTGTGGAAATGAATGTTATTGGAACTACAACATTAAATAAAATGTTTTGTGATCATGCCTAGACAATTTTAGATTTTGAAAGTTGCAATTTTGCGCTCTTATTNCCCATTTATTTCTTATAAAATTGTCATTGCTTTAACTCTAGATAGGGTGTTATGAATTTGTGTAATATAAAAATGGGTGAAATATCAGAGTATGTTGATATTGCAATGTTCATTGTAGAATGTGACGACACTCTCGGATAGTATGATGTAGTGTGTCACTGTTAAGCTAGAGTAGCTCTGCCCAGACTTGCGGGTACTTGCTGCCGTGGTGTCATTTGTGTGCGTGTCATGTTGGCGTTGCTGTCTTTTCCTGTGGGCATGCTTCAACTTGGTTGGGTTTAACCGTACAGGGGAATGCTGGGATAATTGCAAAACAAATGTGTGTTCAGTATGTCACCTCCAGCCAGTAAATGTGCTTTTGTGTTTATTGGAATTGATGGCTTTTATTAGCATCCAACCTTTGCTCGAGTTTTTGGTTTTGTGCTCCATGAAGTAGTAAACACATCAGACGGTTTGATGGCAGCGACAATAGCAAATTACCAATTTCTATGTTTTCGTTAGTTTGGATGTACACCAACTCTGGTTTTTAAATGTGTGTGGGTTATCCTTGTTACAAAGATGTGTTTGTGATGCTTTTCTACGTTGGATGCGTTGTTGCATTTGTGCAGTTTGGGTGATTTGTATGCGTGTGTCTGGCCTTGGTTAAATAAAGATGGCAAACAGCACAAATGCACTTGAAAATTAAAAGAATACCAACACAACAATGATGGTGGTATGAGGTGCAATGATAGGAGTTACTATAGGTTGATGTATCAGATTTGAGGTTGACTGACCTCCCAATTGGCTTTCGTGGCTTTTGTCTATCCAACATTGTATTATCTGTAGAGATCCCATCATTTCACATAATATTTGACAGCAGACTAGACTTCATAATCCTGCACATAATGCAGAACCAGACAGCTGCCCATTTTATGTTGCTTTAATCACAATCCTTTGAATTGACTGCCCTGAATTTAGGAAGATATTGCTTAATATATTGCATTGAAGAGGAGTCTTACAGGACATTTTGATAAAGTTGTTGCCTGATCACAGAACTGGTAAAAAGGTTGCGTCTTGGAAGCTTAGCCTGTTGTCAAAATTTTACTTAAAATAATGGAATTTCTAACATTGGAGTAGTTACAAAGTTCATGCAGTGTCTATTCCCAGTTCTTAACACCAACCATTTGTAATCTCCGGTAGCAATGTTTAGCACTATCCGGGTTGCTATAGCTTTGATGTTGCTTCAAGTGGCGGAGACTTGCTTGGCTGCTGCAGCCTGGGCTTATATGCTATAACTACATTAACATAAAGATATGCAAAGTTGGTGTTTGTGGAAAGACCACAGAAAATAGTTGGCATTGTCTGAAATCTGTCTCGGTCACAAAGGCCTGTCAGTCATGGCACTTCTGTAGACTTTGTTTTAAAAAAATTTCTTCGAACAGGTTATATTTTCCCAGCAAATTGATTGAATTACAGTTAGCTTAGAGGTTATCTTAGAAAATAATATAATTAATTTCAAATGTGTACCAGTCAGTAAATTTTTTGTGGAAATATAATAGAACATAAACAAATTTGTCTTTTTAGCTGTTGTATTAAATATTTATCTCCTTAGCTCTCTTATTAAATATTTATTCGCCCTCAAAATCATCTGCAGAGCAGAAGTTTGGTTCATCAGCATTTTCTTCACAGTTGTTGTTCATACTTCAAGAAACTTTTTGTCATACAGTAATTATATTGAAAGATTTGAGAGGTACACAACAAAGCCTTTGGTTTTAAGCTTTGGTAGCTATTGAATGGGGACCACTCTTGTATGTAGCTGCTTGCTTGATGTTTTAGGTATGCTTTTGAATTTTGAAGATTACTTCAGCTTCAGCGAACACATGTGCAAATTGGAAACAGTCTATTGCTGCTGTAAGGGCTTGCTGGTGGCTTGGCAGGGGCTGCAAACTGAAGGACGCTTTTTCTTCCACCATTTTAAAGATTGCAAGCATTGTTGGCACTGTTGCCAAGCTAACAAAAGTGAGTCTCAGATTGTTTCCTTCAGTGTGTGTGTGCAGAGTACAGTCAATACTCACTACCAGACAACGCCACTTGTGACAGCTGTAACCCCTGTTTGGTAGCTAAGCTGGTTGAGAAAAAAAAANATACTCACTACCAGACAACGCCACTTGTGACAGCTGTAACCCCTGTTTGGTAGCTAAGCTGGTTGAGAAAAAAAAAACAAAGTGACGTGATGAAAACTATGGCAATCAAGGGAATTTCAAATTATTACAGTACAAGAACAAAANGAAAAAAAAACAAAGTGACGTGATGAAAACTATGGCAATCAAGGGAATTTCAAATTATTACAGTACAAGAACAAAAGAAAATAAGCTGTAGTGATGGGTACCTGTAGGTAGATAGTTTAACTGAATAAATTGTATATGGCTGTACAAGTAGGTAGGTAGTAGTTAAAGAGTGGTACACACACTTGAAAAACTGCAAAAGGAACACATGCATTTTTGTCAATTGATACACAAAACATGAATTTCTTTGTGTTTAATTGATATAATTTCCTAATAAAAAGAAAGAAAAATGTGAAAATAAAGATGCTCTGCTCCTGCTGTTCTTGTTCCCCGCAAAAAATGAAGAGGGTTCAAGAGAAAATGTAACAAGATCTTTGTTTGTGCCCCGTTTAGTCTACCTTTCACTATTTGCTATTGCACCCATAATGTAACCGCGGTCGGTCTCTATATCTAGCAGCTAGCCTGAGAGGAGAATTATCTTTCTGCTGTGTTTTTGGTCTTACTGGCGTTGAACGGGACCAAATGAGTGAACTGCGTGAACGTGGCAACACAGCTGACATCTGCTGTGTGCGAAGTGCAGCAACGATGCAAGGGTTTCTTCCCCTCCCCATCTGTGCGGTTCGCGCGTCAAGCTACGCACTTGTCCGGCGTTATCTCCACAGTCACACACTCAGTTCCGTATTTCCTTGAATGTGAGTTGTTGCTGCCGAGACTTTTCGAAGTGAAAAAATTTGCAGTGTGACCTTTTAAAATGAGTGAGAAAAATAAATGGAAGATCAAATCAGAACATTGGGTGTTTAATACGGTGCGGACAAATAGATACTTGTTTACCAACACAAGAGACAAAATATTATGCCTTGTTTGTAGAGAAGTTATAGCCGTCCCGAAGGAATACAATCTTCAACGCCATTTTGAATNGACAAAATATTATGCCTTGTTTGTAGAGAAGTTATAGCCGTCCCGAAGGAATACAATCTTCAACGCCATTTTGAATTAAAACATCATGACTGCAGCCAGTTGGACACCAATGAAAAGCAAATTAAAGCAAAAACATTATTAAAGAATCTTAGTGGCGAACAACAGTTTTTTTCAAAAAGTGAGCTAGGCTGCTACTAAGATTAATTTTCAGATTCCTAAAAGAAATTGCTGCTGCTGGGAANGACAAAATATTATGCCTTGTTTGTAGAGAAGTTATAGCCGTCCCGAAGGAATACAATCTTCAACGCCATTTTGAATCAAAACATCATGACTGCAGCCAGTTGGACACCAATGAAAAGCAAATTAAAGCAAAAACATTATTAAAGAATCTTAGTGGCGAACAACAGTTTTTTCAAAAAGTGAGCTAGGCTGCTACTAAGATTAATTTTCAGATTCCTAAAAGAAATTGCTGCTGCTGGGAANGTTTTTTCAAAAAGTGAGCTAGGCTGCTACTAAGATTAATTTTCAGATTCCTAAAAGAAATTGCTGCTGCTGGGAAGTCTATTACTGAAGGGGACTTTATAAAGAAGTGTTTGATGATTGCAGTTTTGGTGTANAAAGAAGTGTTTGATGATTGCAGTTTTGGTGTATGTCCTGATAAAAGAAGTGTTTTTGAGAACATAAGTTTGTCTCGAATAACTGTGCAGCGAAGAATAACTGACATAACCTTAATAATAAGTTAAATCAGAAGGCAAATTAATTCAGCTATTATTCTTTAGCGATGGATGAGAGCACAGATTAACAGATACCACGTAGCTTTTAATTTGTTACTTTGAAGTAACTGAGGAACTGGCTGGTTTGTACTCCATGCGAGGTCAAACAACTGGAAAAGAAATCACAAATTAAGTAAACAGGTGTGTAACTGAGAGGATAGGCATAACGTTTGAAAACTTAGTGGCCATTTGCACTGATGGTGCTCCATCTATATGCAGGAAAACATTGGTGCAGTAACTCTTGTTGAAAAGTTAGCTGCCAAATATATAACTAAGTACCATTACATTGCACATCAGCAAGTGTTATGCTGCAAAGTNTGTTGAAAAGTTAGCTGCCAAATATATAACTAAGTACCATTACATTGCACATCAGCAAGTGTTATGCTGCAAAGTTCTGAACTTTGACCATGTAATGTCAGTGGTTGTTTCGATTGTTAACTATGTATATTCGTTCAAGGGGACTAAAACATAGGTCACTTCAAGTATTTCTTGAAGAAATTGGTGCNGATTGTTAACTATGTATATTCGTTCAAGGGGACTAAAACATAGGTCACTTCAAGTATTTCTTGAAGAAATTGGTGCCACCTGCAACAATGTGCTCTATCACTCAGAAGTTCGTTAGTTGAACTGTGGAAAAGTATTGTAACGTTTTGTTGCTCTCAAGGAAGAAATTGTTCTGTTCTTGAAGACTTCTACAAGAGTTTGAACAAAGAAAAGTTAAAAAAATCTGCAAGATTGTGCTTTACAAATTTTTAGCATATTTGGGAGTACCTACATATGTGAACAGACCTTTTCCGTTAAGAACCTCGATAAAAACGAGCAACGATCAGCTTTAACTGTTGAACACTTTGAATACATTTTGAAAACATCTATTTCAAACATGATTTCGAAGTACAATAAACTGATTGCTGACAAGAAATGTAATACGTTGCGTTAACAAAATTTAAAAAGGGTTAGAAAANTTCGAAGTACAATAAACTGATTGCTGACAAGAAATGTAATACGTTGCGTTAACAAAATTTAAAAAGGGTTAGAAAACCTGAAAAAGTGTACTCTGTAATTGTACTTTGAAGCTGTTTGTAATTGTATTTTTATGCTCTTTTTTACTGCATTTTGTAAGTGCACTTAATAATTGTGGCTAGTAGGCATTATCAATGTAATTTTTTAACATGGAACTGATTTCATTGCGTATAGAAATCTTAATAACAGTAATTAATTTCTATTAATATTATTTTCTTTATGTATATTATTTTAATTTTTAAAAATTTATGTTTATATAATTTTATTTTATAATAATAAATAATATAAATTTTTTTTGCAAAATAGTTAAACCATTATCGATGCTTCAGTTTGGAAAGTGAGGTGCTAAATGCTAAAAGCCTAAAACATATCTGCAGCTCAAAGAAGTTACACATTCTAATTTTGGCCTTCACCTTCTGTCAAGTTGTGCAGGTCTGTACTACATCAACACTACACAAATACTTGAACATTACTGATAATAAAATGGGTTTTATTACTGTCTTAAAATTTGAAAATGTGTGTTAAAATTAGAAATTAATTACAAATAACTTAAATTGAAGTTTTTGAAGAAAATTAGATGTGCTGTCATTCAAACAGAAAAATTACTTTAGTTTTCCAGATCATTGAAACTAATCACTTCTCTTTAAGAATCGTGTAAAAGAAGCAAATTGCATGAAGGTGACTGAATTTGCTGTTTACTTGCATGGAGAAAATATTTAATACAGTCTCTTGCTGTAAACACACATTGTTAGATGGCATGAAATATTCTTAATCTGTATTGGACTTGTGGTTAATGTCAGTGAAAGTGTATCCCTAAAACTTTTTAAATCCTCAGTAGCAAAAATTAAATAAAATCTAGTTTTCCAAATTGATTAGCACAAACATTAACGTCCGGAATTCCATGAGCTTAATCCCTCGTAGAAGGTAGCATACCCGTCTGTAGCTCTGAAGTGGAGTTGGTAGCGTCATATATTAATAAAACATTCAAATTGGCTAAAATCTGGTGTTGGGGGTCTCTTCTTAATTAATTACTCCCACACATTTACCAACTTCGAGGAACCTCCCTTACATCACGATGAGCAGTTGTGCTAAGAATTCTAATGAAATTCGAGCAGAAAAATTTATGATGGACTGCACTTCATGACGTTCAATTTGAGAGTACCTGGGGTTCACAAAAGACACCTGAATCCCGGATAGATTACTTAGAGAATGTCTCTTCTTGTGCTGTTACACTTAAGTTAAAACTGGCTGAAAATAATTGCTTTCTCTTTGGCTGTTTAAATGCATAATTTACATACAGCTTACTTAGAGAAAGAAACATTAATTGGCTTCAAAGATAGATCATACAGCTTAGCACAATCATAAAATAAAATGAGTAAATGTATTAATTAACATGAGAAATTTCCAAAAATAAATTAATTTAATTTAAAGGTAAACCTAATTAACAAGTCTAGCTAAATTAGACTGGGACTTCCAAAATATTATTTCACAATCATAATATTTACCAGGAATCAAACATAAAAATGTAAACAAAGTTGAAATGCTGATCTCTTGATAGATTTCCCTCTCATGGTGTTTAAATTGAACTTCAAGTGGAATTGACAACAGCTTACAAAATTATAAAAAAATGTTTTCTAAGACCAGTGTCCATTGTTGTGGTTACCATAAATTTCGAAGTTCAGTTAAGTCAAATATTGCAGCAAAAAAGGTGTTTTCATTACATGACATGAAACAATTAATTAATTATAAAATGCTGAATCNTGGTTTGTACTCCATGCGAGGTCAAACAACTGGAAAAGAAATCACAAATTAAGTAAACAGGTGTGTAACTGAGAGGTTAGGCATAACATTTGAAAACTTAGTGGCCATTTGCACTGATGGTGCTCCATCTATATGCAGGAAAACATTGGTGCAGTAACTCGNGGTGCTCCATCTATATGCAGGAAAACATTGGTGCAGTAACTCGTGTTGAAAAGTTAGCTGCCAAATATATAACTAAGTACCATTACATTGCACATCAGCAAGTGTTATGCTGCAAAGTTTTGAACTTTGACCATGTAATGTCAGTGGTTGTTTCGATTGTTAACTATGTATATTCGTTCAAGGGGACTAAAACATAGGTCACTTCAAGTATTTCTTGAAGAAATTGGTGCCACCTGCAACAATGTGCTCTATCACTCAGAAGTTCGTTAGTTGAACTGTGGAAAAGTATTGTAACGTTTTGTTGCTCTCAAGGAAGAAATTGTTCTGTTCTTGAAGACTTCTACAAGAGTTTGAACAAAGAAAAGTTAAAAAAATCTGCAAGATTGTGCTTTACAAATTTTTAGCATATTTGGGAGTACCTACATATGTGAACAGACCTTTTCCGTTAAGAACCTCGATAAAAACGAGCAACGATCAGCTTTAACTGTTGAACACTTTGAATACATTTTGAAAACATCTATTTCAAACATGATTTCGAAGTACAATAAACTGATTGCTGACAAGAAATGTAATACGTTGCGTTAACAAAATTTAAAAAGGGTTAGAAAAAACCTGAAAAAGTGTACTCTGTAATTGTACTTTGAAGCTGTTTGTAATTGTATTTTTATGCTCTTTGTTACTGCATTTTGTAAGTGCACTTAATAATTGTGGCTAGTAGGCATTATCAATGTAATTTTTTAACATGGAACTGATTTCATTGCGTATAGAAATCTTAATAACAGTAATTAATTTCTATTAATATAATTTTCTTTATGTATATTATTTTAATTTTTAAAAATTTATGTTTATATAATTTTATTTTATAATAATAAATAATATAAATTTTTTTTGCAAAATAGTTAAACCATTATTGATGCTTCAGTTTGGAAAGTGAGGTGCTAAATGCTAAAAGCCTAAAACATATCTGCAGCTCAAAGAAGTTACACATTCTAATTTTGGCCTTCACCTTCTGTCAAGTTGTGCAGGTCTGTACTACATCAACACTACACAAATACTTGAACATTACTGATAATAAAATGGGTTTTATTACTGTCTTAAAATTTGAAAATGTGTGTTAAAATTAGAAATTAATTACAAATAACTTAAATTGAAGTTTTTGAAGAAAATTAGATGTGCTGTCATTCAAACAGAAAAATTACTTTAGTTTTCCAGATCATTGAAACTAATCACTTCTCTTTAAGAATTGTGTAAAAGAAGCAAATTGCATGAAGGTGACTGAATTTGCTGTTTACTTGCATGGAGAAAATATTTAATACAGTCTCTTGCTGTAAACACACATTGTTAGATGGCATGAAATATTCTTAATCTGTATTGGACTTGTGGTTAATGTCAGTGAAAGTGTATCCCTAAAACTTTTTAAATCCTCAGTAGCAAATATTAAATAAAATTTAGTTTTCCAAATTGATTAGCACAAACATTAACGTCCGGAATTCCATGAGCTTAATCCCTCGTAGAAGGTAGCATACCCGTCTGTAGCTCTGAAGTGGAGTTGGTAGCGTCATATATTAATAAAACATTCAAATTGGCTAAAATCTGGTGTTTGGGGTCTCTTCTTAATTAATTACTCCCGCACATTTACCAACTTCGAGGAACCTCCCTTACATCACGATGAGCAGTCGTGCTAAGAATTGTAATGAAATTCGAGCAGAAAAAGTTATGATGGACTGCACTTCATGACGTTCAATTTGAGAGTACCTGGGGTTCACAAAAGACACCTGAATCCCGGATAGATTACTTAGAGAATGTCTCTTCTTGTGCTGTTACACTTAAGTTAAAACTTGCTGAAAATAATTGCTTTCTCTTTGGCTGTTTAAATGCATAATTTACATATAGCTTGCTTAGAGAAAGAAACATTAATTGGCTTCAAAGATAGATCATACAGCTTAGCACAATCATAAAATAAAATGAGTAAATGTATTAATTAACATGAGAAATTTCCAAAAATAAATTAATTTAATTTAAAGGTAAACCTAATTAACAAGTCTAGCTAAATTAGACTGGGACTTCCAAAATATTATTTCACAATCATAATATTTACCAGGAATCAAACATAAAAATGTAAACAAAGTTGAAATGCTGATCTCTTGATAGATTTCCCTCTCATGGTGTTTAAATTGAACTTCAAGTGGAATTGACAACAGCTTACAAAATTATAAAAAAAATGTTTTCTAAGACCAGTGTCCATTGTTGTGGTTACCATAAATTTCGAAGTTCAGTTTAGTCAAATATTGCAGCAAAAAAGGTGTTTTCATTACATGACATGAAACAATTAATTAATTATAAAATGCTGAATCNTAGTCAAATATTGCAGCAAAAAAGGTGTTTTCATTACATGACATGAAACAATTAATTAATTATAAAATGCTGAATCAATCATATAGGAACATTAAAAATCTCAAGTAGCGATGTCCTGAAACAAAACAAACAAACAACAACTTCAAATATTTAAATATTGGAACCATGCGCTTGGTTTGAATGTTGAGAGTGGCAGAAGTAGCTCCCAAGATGCACAGTGCGCCATCACTGCCGTTGGAAGATAGCAAAGTAGCCACCAACTGTCGGGCTCCGCCATGATGCTAGTAGTTGTGTTCCGCATTGCACTGTAGATCTTGATGCCTTATTTTTTGCTCTTCTACGGGGAAAATGGTGCAGCCATAGCCATTTAGTGGAAGGCCACGGTGAGTGAGAATTGGCAACGCTGCGCGGTAGGATCAGTACCAGGCTTTTACAGCATGGAATTAAATGTAGTGAAGTTAACACTGCAGTTTTTCGTCCATTTACGAATGTATTTGAAGTGTGTAATGCTAGGTGACGTGTTGCGAAAATGCCAAATACGTGCGTAGTCTCCGGGAGCAGAATTAACAATAAAACAAATATATAATTAGAAATATAGGGGCAGTATTACAAAATAAAATTCTCTGATGATTGATGTAAACTGTTGGTCGTTTAATCTTTTTAGCGTGTTAAAGTAATAAATTGTGTATAAAACTTAAAATGATTTAATTTTAAGGTTTTATTTGAAATTTTTGTATCCCCTTATTAACATCACACGCAAATATTTTTTCATGCAAACAAGGTTTAAAAAGTTAAGAAATTTAACTTTTGAACTAAAGTTTAATTCTTGGTATTCAGCGCTGTTTCTTAATACAGTTTGTTATTCAAACAAATAATGGAATACACTGTTTTCTCATCACAAGTACATACATCTGCATATCATCTTGGTTAGAAGCACATTTCTGAAAATTTCGTGCTTTTAAAAAGAAATGTGACAATTGTGAAACAAATGTCTGTATTCATTATTTATTTTGATATGTTGATTTTTACTCTATTTATGACCTACTTCATTTATAAAAAGAAAGAAAAATGCTGTGCTGTATTCAGAAAAACTGACTCTGTTATAGCTACGCGGAATGGGTTAAGTTGTAGCAGTGAGACAGCGTGGACCGCAGGAAACCTGACTCTTGTGAAAGGGGGTTTCCAGCATTGCCACTTCGAAGGCCACTGCCTTTTACTAGAGATGGCTATGGTGCAGCACGATGGATAACGCACTGGTAACATGCACTCATCACAGCAAAGCGTCTATTGTGCCATGTTGCAGGTTTAAGGAGTAAATTTAATGTTTAAACATTTAGCACTAGAGTGTGAATGAACTTAAAGCATAGTAAGTGTTCACGGTACGCTAATGGTCTCACACTAGTAGAGTGCAGTCATTAATTTGCTAGTCTTTATTTTCACCGTAAATGTTTTTAAATGAAGTTTCAAATTTCTTTACTGTGTTAGCTTCTTGATGAAAATTAAAAGTCCTGAAGGGTGCTTCACTATTTACTATTTGCAGATTAATAAAAGAAAAGGGTGAATAGGCAATGTGTAATCTGCCTGAGCACATTGTTCTAACAAACACCACCTTAAAAGTTTTTATATTGTGAAGACTCTAGATGACGGTAATAGAATGACATTGTTCAGGAGTAGAATACTAGATTGCCCTATCAAGTTTCAAATAGTTCATTTTAAATGTATTCAGCCTCATTAAATATTAAACAACAGACACAAATATTTTAACCCATATAATTGAATGAGTCATTCTTTGATATTATATAACAATCATTAAATAAGTGCACAAAGAAGAATATTTACAATTAGCCGTGAGGTGGCATGTCGCATGTGCAATGGTGAAACCAGAGAAGAAACATAAGAAATTAACATGAAATAAAATATACACCCTTTGTCCAGATGGGATATACCATCAAAATTGTGAGACCACAACAGTAGACAAGGTTACAAGAGTGTGTTAATGTGTCACATGTGTAGTCAGGTTATTAATCCATGTAATATCGTAGCTGTCCGACCTTTTATTAACTTTTGTGAGCGTCAGCTATATTCAGTGGCGTAATATATTCAGCACTTTCATTGCCTTATCAGTTCAAGTCTTGAAATCAAATATCTTCAACAACCATCAAACAAATATATTTGCAAAACAGCGGTTGGAGCTTAGCTCTGGTGACGGGATAACATCAGGAGCAGTGTAGCATGTAAGTCCTTTGTTTAAGTATATGAGTAACTGTAGCTTTCCATATATATGGTGATATGACTATTCTTCACTTTAGTCGTAACAAATAACATAGTACCCTTAAAATAACATTATGCTAAACAAGAGAAAACAGTAAATACAAAAACAATAAGAACAGTAGGCTGTACATAACTATATTTAAGCTCATGACTCATCACTTAGCAGGACTTATCTACAGCGTTAAAACACTCGTAACATCTGGATACATATTTATAATCCTAGTACAAGCCTTGCACAAGCACATTTAGCTGTAATTACAGACTTTATTATTTGTTTCCTTGTGTTGATTTTAGACATTCAAGCTGTGTTCATGATATGGCTTCAACTGAGTGGTATTACATTTGCCAACTTCCTTTCCTTCGAGGTTCGACAACTTATAACAGTTATTCCTGATAATACCAGTGATTCGAAAAGGTCCTTCAAATAACAAAAACAGCTTGTGTGTGACAATTAGTGTCTATGTGATAGCGATAAGTCTGTGGCATAGTCAGAAATTTATCAAGGGGAGGTGTTACACTCACTGAAGTGAAGAGAGTGAGGTTTCATTGGCATGAGCGGTGCTGATGTGTTGATTGGGACAAATTCTAGAAGAAAATTACTTCAAATTATAATAAAATGCATCATATTGAATAGCAATCTCATATATTTTATTACAATTAAAGGATTATTAATAATTTTAATACTAATTATTTAGAACCTATTGGGCAAAAGGAGAGTGGGTTAACACACCCCCAGCTATTCCCGTGATAAGTGTGTTATACGCTGTAAAAATGTTGTGATTTGAGGACAGTGTTGTTAACATAATGTCAAAAGTGGCCAATGACAATGTTATACGGGAGGAAATTACATGCACACTTGTGGGAATGGACAGATATACAGATCTACAAAATGTGTGCAGATACTCAACGTATCATTACAATTAACTCATTTCACAAAACTCCTGTGTGTACACATGTTCCATTTGTTGCAAAAAATTGTTTCGAATTAGGAAGTCTGATCGTGAAAATATTTTAGGTTTACTTTACTGTCAGGAGATGCAGGCATACTACAAAATAGAGAAAAACCACCTGATAAAAAAATTGTTACTGCTTCAGCTACATAGAAACAGATGATGAACAGCCACAGAATGCCAATTATTTTAATTGCTGATATAGTCTTTCATCAGATTTATGGATAGAATGATAGAAAAGTGGTCAGTTTACTTAACCTGTAACACATTTTATTAACATTTTGGGCCAATAGTTTAAGCATGGCAGTTGGACACATTCTTGCTGGAGTAAATTTAAATATCAGGTTTGGATGGAAATGTTAATTCTAACTTTCCAAAAGTAATGTTTTTCCAAGCAGCCAGCCCTGTTCAGGAGATGATAAGTTGGTTCACATAATGTGCTTTATGCCTTACCATACACATAAATATTTCCTGCAGCCTAAATTCTTTGTGGGGAATGAAATGAGAGTTTATGCAGCTTTTTTAATTTTGTGTCCATGTGCTACATTTGGCAGTTGCTCATCAATGCCCTGCTGTTAATTTTTCAGTTGTGTACAATCAAGTTTTTGCTGTGGGAACAGTTACAGCTCTTCTGCTTGTGATCGCTGAATCAGTTTTCCTTCTCACAACAAAATATTAACTGTTAACTAAGCTTACAAACCAGATTGTGGTCACTATGCATGACTGGGCCTGGAAATATATTTCTGGTCACTACCCATCTTACTGCGTAGAATTAAAGTGATAGGTGTTCACAGATGTGAAACAAAGTATATAACTAGACTTGTCTGTGGAAGTTACAAAAGTTCTGGCAAACATCCCATTTTTACATAAACTGTTTAGCGATCAATAATAACATTTAACGGAATTATGTTGGAATCCCCAATGTAGAAAGACATTTTAAATTTTGTATGCCGTATGCGACCAATAAAACAGTGGGTCCACTCACAGTTGTACATTTTCGGATAAGAAAAATATATTAATGCATACAGTGCTATGAGAGAGTGTTGTGGTTTCTGACAGTTATCCAGTATAAATTGTGTGCATTTCTTTCATGTAGTGGATGGCGCATACTTTGGGCACTTTTTTCCGTATAGGTTATTATGAATAGAATCTGTAATTTGCATACAGAACATGCAGTGAGATGATATAGGAAGAACAGTACACACACTATTCCTTGGTGCCTGTAAGGTAAATGAACACCTTTGTGCTAGTTGGAATTTCCAGACTTGTGTATTTCACTATTAACTGAAGTCATATTTTTGAAATTCTATCAAATTATGGTAACAGTTTTATTATTTATTTAAATAGCTGGTTTAATAATAATAATAATAATAACAATGATGATAATAATACTAATAATAATAATGTTCATTTTCAGTATTTAAAGTAATCTGTGCAAACATAACCAATGAATGGATTTAAAGTGTTGTAAGCGACCACTTGAGTGTACTATGATGTCAACATTTAGAACTCAACATTTGTATGTTGTAAGTGGTTGAACACTTACCACTTACTATATCTGATGCTGTTTACAGATATGACTGAAAATATCTGATTACTTAGCTTTGTGATTCAGGCCTGAACCGTGCTTGAGTGTTCTTATCTTATCCATTATATTTCAAAACCAATATTGCACAATCACATTCTGCAGCTTTAAATATAAAATAGTTAAAAAAAAACCTTGTATATAATTAGAAGTATACCTACAAGTGTTAATTTTTTATTTCAGGCGAAAAGTAGTTTCTCGTAGAGAATAGTTATTGGGCAATTATGGGAATGTAAACTTTTAGACCTTACGATGTGGCATGCAGAAGTTCACATAACCATTTCTACCATACAAAGCAGCTTAGTGTTTTTTTTTATTTAGTAAAGTGCACAGTTCTCTCAAACACTTCACTAACTTTGAATTGAAGCTATAAATTGTTTGGTTTTATCTTTGAAAGCTAAGTAAAATTTCTACATAAAATGCATTTTACCACATTGAAATAAATGTCCTGTTATGGCAAGTTTTTGCAAGGTTATTTAGAAAGTCAATGCCTTTTTTTTTTTACGTAATTTGAAAATGAAAGCAAATGAATGTGTAAGGAATTAAAATATTGTAGTTGATAACACTGCTTTGTTAACTAAGTTACAAATACCAGAAATGAATGACAGAAATTAAATTTTGAAGTTTTTATAAAGAATTTTGTAAACACGTGGTGAATGCTGTAAGACATTCCAAGTTTGTTCCAGTGGTGAGGTATTTCTTGAACATACCAGTAGAATGGTCGTAGACTTATCGTATTGGAGGTAGTATGAGAGAGCTTGGGATGTTACTATGGCTTCTCGTTATTGAATACGTTAAGTATGGTGTTCCTATTGGCAGAGATGATGCTACTAGTTCGGGACCACAAAATAGACATGAAATATTACATTTGTGTTTTTTCGAAACAGTTTTCTTGTTAACTGATTTGTGGTGGTTTTCTGTAGTCTTCTCTGGAGTCAAATTGACAGTTGTGGCAGCTGACGTGTGTAGACTGTCACGTGAAACTGAAGCTGCGGCGTTGCACATTGTGACACACACNGGACAGTTGTGGCAGCTGACGTGTGTAGACTGTCACGTGAAACTGAAGCTGCGGCGTTGCACATTGTGACACACACGTGTGTACCAGAAACTGAATATAGCAGACTGAACATTGCTCGTACTGTTGAGTCTTGTTGCAGCTATGCTGCTAGTTGCTGTTGAGGCAGTGTGTTGTCACGGTGTTCATGCAGATTTTGACATGTTTGTGGTGTAGTGGCGTAGCATCATAAGACACCCAAATATCTGGTGTTCCCTAAAAAATTTTTTTTAAAGATTGGTTAATTTGCATTTTGAAGGTGCAAGCCGTGTGTTAACTTTTGTGACAGTTGTGTGTGGTGCAGAATGCCAGCAACCAAGTCTACAGTTTCCCCTCTTTATTTTTCGTGCCTCTCTCGACCTCAGAAGCCCGCACAGACCAGCCTTTCTTGCCGCTGCTCAGATGCTCGTGCTGCGAGTGTACAGCAAGATAACGAACACAGAACCTTTCTTTATGTCTCGCAGAGAAAAGCGTATGGCAGCACGTTTCTATCTATATCTGCCGTCTGTGATGAATTGTATTGGTTCATGATAATGCAATCTCTCGACAANGTGCTATGAGAGAGTGTTGTGGTTTCTGACAGTTATCCAGTATAAATTGTGTGCATTTCTTTCATGTAGTGGATGGTGCATACTTTGGGCACTTCTTTCCGTATAGGTTATTATGAATAGAATCTGTAATTTGCATACAGAAATGTAGGACTTTTCAAACATGCAGTGAGATGATATAGGAAGGACAGTAGACACACTATTCCTTGGTGCCTGTAAGGTAAATGAACACCTTTGTGCTAGTTGGAATTTCCAGACTTGTGTATTTCACTATTAACTGAAGTCATATTTTTGAAATTCTATCAAATTATGGTAACAGTTTTATTATTTATTTAAATAGCTGGTTTAATAATAATAATAATAATAACAATGATGATAATAATACTAATAATAATAATGTTCATTTTCAGTATTTAAAGTAATCTGTGCAAACATAACCAATGAATGGATTTAAAGTGTTGTAAGCGACCACTTGAGTGTACTATGATGTCAACATTTAGAACTCAACATTTGTATGTTGTAAGTGGTTGAACACTTACCACTTACTATATCTGATGCTGTTTACAGATATGACTGAAAATATCTGATTACTTAGCTTTGTGATTCAGGCCTGAACCGTGCTTGAGTGTTCTTATCTTATCCATTATATTTCAAAGCCAATATTGCACAATCACATTCTGCAGCTTTAAATATAAAGTAGTTTAAAAAAAACCTTGTATATAATTAGAAGTATACCTACAAGTGTTAATTTTTTATTTCAGGCGAAAAGTAGTTTCTCGTAGAGAATAGTTATTGGGCAATTATGGGAATGTAAACTTTTAGACCTTACGATGTGGCATGCAGAAGTTCACATAACCATTTCTACCATACAGAGCAGCTTAGTGTTTTTTTTTTATTTAGTAAAGTGCACAGTTCTCTCAAACACTTCACTAACTTTGAATTGAAGCTATAAATTGTTTGGTTTTATCTTTGAAAGCTAAGTAAAATTTCTACATAAAATGCATTTTACCACATTGAAATAAATGTCCTGTTATGGCAAGTTTTTGCAAGGTTATTTAGAAAGTCAATGCCTTTTTTTTTTTACGTAATTTGAAAATGAAAGCAAATGAATGTGTAAGGAATTAAAATATTGTAGTTGATAACACTGCTTTGTTAACTAAGTTACAAATACCAGAAATGAATGACAGAAATTAAATTTTGAAGTTTTTATAAAGAATTTTGTAAACACGTGGTGAATGCTGTAAGACATTCCAAGTTTGTTCCAGTGGTGAGGTATTTCTTGAACATACCAGTAGAATGGTCGTAGACTTATCGTATTGGAGGTAGTATGAGAGAGCTTGGGATGTTACTATGGCTTCTCGTTATTGAATACGTTAAGTATGGTGTTCCTATTGGCAGAGATGATGCTACTAGTTCGGGACCACAAAATAGACATGAAATATTACATTTGTGTTTTTTCGAAACAGTTGTCTTGTTAACTGATTTGTGGTGGTTTTCTGTAGTCTTCTCTGGAGTCAAATGGACAGTTGTGGCAGCTGACGTGTGTAGACTGTCACGTGAAACTGAAGCTGCGGCGTTGCACATTGTGACACACACGTGTGTACCAGAAACTGAATATAGCAGACTGAACATTGCTCGTACTGTTGAGTCTTGTTGCAGCTATGCTGCTAGTTGCTGTTGAGGCAGTGTGTTGTCACGGTGTTCATGCAGATTTTGACATGTTTGTGGTGTAGTGGCGTAGCATCATAAGACACCCAAATATCTGGTGTTCCCTAAAAAATTTTTTTTAAAGATTGGTTAATTTGCATTTTGAAGGTGCAAGCCGTGTGTTAACTTTTGTGACAGTTGTGTGTGGTGCAGAATGCCAGCAACCAAGTCTACAGTTTCCCCTCTTTATTTTTCGTGCCTCTCTCGACCTCAGAAGCCCGCACAGACCAGCCTTTCTTGCCGCTGCTCAGATGCTCGTGCTGCGAGTGTACAGCAAGATAACGAACACAGAACCTTTCTTTATGTCTCGCAGAGAAAAGCGTATGGCAGCACGTTTCTATCTATATCTGCCGTCTGTGATGAATTGTATTGGTTCATGATAATGCAATCTCTCGACAAAATTTTTTGGAAATGTATTGTGTGAACAATTCATTTTCCACTTGCTGTTGTAGCTGCAAACACGAATGCTTAATTCGTGTGTCTTTTTTATACCTTAAAATTTTTGGGAAGGAAATAGTTTGGTTCCCTTTTTACCAGTCAGGGTAATGGCCTATGCCACTGAGAATTCCCTAGTCATAATCTTGTGCTATACCACTGGCATGTGGTGGAACACAAGTGGCTACAGTAGACACATTATCGTGTACAGTCTGTTGTAGGCAGGTTCACTATTCAGGNATGGCAGCACGTTTCTATCTATATCTGCCGTCTGTGATGAATTGTATTGGTTCATGATAATGCAATCTCTCGACAACATTTTTTGGAAATGTATTGTGTGAACAATTCATTTTCCACTTGCTGTTGTAGCTGCAAACACGAATGCTTAATTCGTGTGTCTTTTTTATACCTTAAAATTTTTGGGAAGGAAATAGTTTGGTTCCCTTTTTACCAGTCAGGATAATGGCCTATGCCACTGAGAATTCCCTAGTCATAATCTTGATGCCATACCACTGGTATGTGGTGGAACACAAGTGGCTACAGTAGACACATTATCGTGTACAGTCTGTTGTAGGCAGGTTCACTATTCAGGTNATGTGGTGGAACACAAGTGGCTACAGTAGACACATTATCGTGTACAGTCTGTTGTAGGCAGGTTCACTATTCAGGTGGTCGTATTTCTTTAGTGCAAGATGCTTGCCGCTGATGTGAAAAGGGTTTGTTTGACTATATGTGTAGTAGTGACAAGGGTGCTAAGAGGCTGATGGTTGTAGTTAGACTGCGTTCTATGTCACTGGGAGGATGAGGGGTGTCTGCATTTTGAGACATTTGGGATAGCTACGACCTTTTCCATTATAATATTTCCTACATAGTATAAAACAAAGTCTGTCTGTGTATTCGCTTAGTACGTCTAAACTACTTGATGGATTTTGATGAGGTTTTCATCATTTAGAGAATTTCTTGAGGAAGATTTTGGTGTATAATACATTTATATTTAATGCAAGGATAGTAGAGAAATGTCGAACTGTTTGTTATCAAGTCGTAAAAGACCGCTTTTAGGGCACTTACATTGCTTGCGCTGACTAAACCATAAGAGATACATCAAATTAATGAACTACGGAATCGTAGCTCTCAAAGAGGTCTACAGAAAAGTCTGCGATAGCATATGTTTATCTTTTAAGGATGGCCCACAGTAACCATTTTTGTCTTTCAAAGTATCGCTGTAAAACTACATTGTTACCGGGCGAAGCCGAGCCGGTTCGCTAGTACAACATAATGTTATCTATCCATACTAACTGGGACCAAATGATGTCAGGATAAATGAAAATCCAATAATCCACAAATTAAGGTATAAAATTATTTCAGTAATTTCCATGTAAATGACATTTCATATAGCCTTTGTAATCATTTACCCCTTTTTTTTCTTCTCATAATTAACTCATAATACCACTTAATACACATTAACATTGTTAGTTTAACATAAAGTGCTAAAGTAGGCAGTAATTAGTAAATTCTTTTCATTCTGATTTATACAATGCTTATATGCAGCATGGTCAAGCGAGTATTTCAGTACTGTTCATTTGGCAGATATTAAGCACTGCAGTGCAGCTAGGAGAGTCAGTAATTGTCACTTCAGTAGGAATTTAATAAAATATTACAGGAGGCCTATAGTACATGTTGTTTTGCAGTTGTCAGAATTAAATTGTAAATCCGGGATTGAGAGCCGAATAAGTGAGGTTCTACTGCATAACATTTTTTTTTTTTTTAGTTTTCAACCATTAATTCTTATTTGGCAGTGTGTCTGGTTTTTCTTTATTTAAAAATAAATGGTAAATTTTGTGTACACGTGGCTGTCTCAAATGTGTTATTTGAAGCTTTGATCAGTGTAGTTATTTCCGTATGAATAGGAAGTGCACGCGTGACACAAGAGTAATGTTTGTGCACATGGTAACACCAGTAATAACTGTTAAGGAGAAAATGGAGGAAATAAAATGGACAGTCAAATACTGAAACAAAGTAAGACTCCTCTTATCAGCAAAACTTTAAAACCTTACCTGACATGCAGCTGCCCATGATGGTCTCAGGATATAGAATGGATAGTATATCTTATGGGTGTTAATGATGGCACAATACCATGTGCATTCTTGAATATTGGCAGGGTTATATTATGTATCAATGTAGATTTGTGACATATGCAGTATCTGTCTGCAAAAAGTTATGTTTTTTTGTGGTAATCTCGTTTTTGAGGAATAAGGTGTAAAATTTTGTGGTAGAAATTTTATTTTTCAGCATTTTCTCGTAATGGGCAATAATGGATTGCTTATAAAATTGTTAGCCTGTTTTTCTTTTCATAATTTTTTTCCATCTTGTTTACTAAATGCAACATCTACATATACACACACACACATTCCCAGACATGGTGACAATCAGGTCACGATTTTATTGTGAGGTTGCCAACTGTAGCGGTTTTATTAAAAACAATTTGTTTTTATGAAAACTACTTCTGTTCATATAATCCGTACTTTACCAAAAAATTATTAAAAGCCTGCCCTGTTATTTCAAATTTGTTAGTTCGTGCTTTGCTAAAAATTATTAGGACTTGCTTTGTTACTGATTGATGCATTCGCACGTGTCTGTCATACCGTGCTAAAAGTTATTTTTGAGAGAATAAGTGACATGTGCGCGGTGGTTGCTGACTCTTATTTGCGTTGTTGTTGCAGTTTTCGCGCGGAGAGGTCGCGGGCTACTCCTGGGGGGGTGCAAGACACCTCGATCCACGGCAGCAGGTACTCGCATCACCCAGATTATTGTAAAAATTACCTTATCGTTTGGGCAGTTGAGACTTTATATTCATTAAGATAATAGCTTTAAGAGGGACAAATATTTTATGTTTATTAATATTAAATACATCTGGTGTTGCAAGGTGTATCTACACTGAGGTGATGTAAAGTACAATTTGATTACTTTTTTTAATAAGATGAAATGTAGTCTGTAGTTAATTAGGTCATGGGTATGAACTGTGCTTGTGTGTGTTAGATTTTGTAGTATTGAATTTTTAGAAATGTTGAGTTGTTGTGGCTTAGCAGAAATGTTTGCTCTTCCCTCTTTCCTTTTTCCCATCTCTTGTTCCTCAAAGACTGTTAGGTGTGTAACTTGGCGTTTTGCTGATGATGTACAATACATTTGAAAATAAATTGCAAATATAAGCAATTATACGTGAGATGTAACAGGTTTTTGACCCACAACCTTCTTTCACTTCTCTTTTTATTAAGGGGTTATACGCAGTCTGAAGGTGGAAAAAAATTGATTTTTCAAGAATTTCTCCTGGAAAGACATTTTAATTTATTAACGTAAAATTTTATATACATATTGGAGTAACTTTCAACTTTATTTATATATTTTTTTTGTAAAAATAATGATTTTTAAAGCTGCTATAGCCGATCTCCGGGAGCTCTTCTAAAAAAAGGCGTTTTACGGTGAGCACAATATCTCTGGATTGGATCATCTAAAATGAAAAAATAAAAATAATTTTGTTAAGATAAGGTATTATCTAGTATTTAATCAAAGAAATAAGCAAAATATTAATTTTTAACAAAATGGTGGTTTCTCAAAGAAATTTTCAATTTTAAATCAAAATTTTGGTCTTAAATTGTTTATAAAATGGAAAATATTTATCAGCGAGAAAAACCTTTGATTAATTACTAAAAAATATATTTATAAAGCTTGTGTAAAAATTTGAGATTGATCGGTAGCCGTTTCCAAAAAATCTTGCTCATCGACTTTAAAAACGCAGTTTTGAGAAAAAATGTGTTCAAAGTTTCAAAATCACTTTACACATAGTAAATTTTTTTTTTTTTTCAACTTACACAGAGTCGTCTATTCCAGGATCATATAATAAACCCTCTGTTCCTTCGGCAGCCTCTAATAACCCGATTTGGTGTCGTCTGCGGACCATTCTTCCCTCTCGTGTGCTCTCATGCGCTCTTTGGTCGGAGATTGTGACGCGCTCTGCATCCTCCTTTTCGGGATATAAATGCGCATTGGGTCCAATTGAAAGTCCCATTGCACTTATATAATACAAGAGTGATGCTGTACCTTCATTGAATACGCCGGCAGCGATGTTTGCAGTCATTTCCACAATTTTTGAGCCAGACGGAATGATTTTCGGAGCGATTTTCCATATCAATTGATTATAGCTTACGTTTTTGTTTTGCGTGAAACCACCGACACATCTTTCTAATCATTTTTCATTACTGAGATCTGTAAAGATCTGATGCAAAGCCTCAGCAACATTCTGTGGGAATGGCTGATAATCATGTTGAAAAGCAGGTAATTCATTCGCAGCTAGTGCCCGCTGCCCACAGCGTCATGATTCCGGTCCGATCGGGCACTTCTCGTGTTGAGGATTTTTGTCTGTTGAGCAATAATGATGATATGTAGCCCATATTGCATTATGCATATTCTCTACAGAATCACAGTTTCTTTTAATTGCTAAGCCATAGTAAACTGTCAATTTATCAATCATTTTACCAGTAAGCTTGCCTTTTCCACCAAGAGTTTTTTTTGTCTTTTTTTCCACTTTTTTCAATGGTTTCCACATTTGTTTTTACATGTTTTACACTTAACATATTCAGAAATTGCTGCAAACACTGTAATAAAGTTCAAAATTCGATATTCAATAGATGAATCACGCAAAACTAAGATCTCCTGATGCATTTTTAATATTTTCACAGAGGCACTAAAATTACTTTTGTCCATCTCAGCTGTTTTTGGATTAAAAATATTTGTTCTCTTTTTTGGTCTTGACTTTTCATCTTGGAAGATGTTCTCTTTTCTCTACTACACGTCATTTTCACAGAAAATCACAACGGAAAGTATAAACGAGCGCACGACTTTACTGCTTGGCTTGGCTGTTTAGACTGACTACTCTTCAATATTTACCAGTTTGGAAATAGAAATCGTTGAATTTAGCTCCCAGGTATTAAAAGGACTACTAAATTGTCACTCCAGGTATATGACTACAATAGAAAGGGTCATGGAAGGAGTAGCGTTCCAGGTAAGCAGCTGCTTCTTGGGCCTCGGCTCCACCTATACTTTCAAACGCTCCGAGGCGTCTTTACGAATATGCGTGTAACTTCGAGAATATTTGTCGGATTTACAGGAAATTTTCTTTGCATATACTTAATTATATGTACATTACGAAAATGAAATAAAAAATACTGACTGCGTATAACCCCCTTTATCCATTCAAGAAGATGCTTGCAGGAATCCTGCGATGCTGTTTTTCCGTAGGGTTTGATATCTAGACGGCATACTATTTCTGTCATAAAGGACAGAAAACTAATCTTCACTATTCTTTGAGAACAATATATTTTATTATGAAGTTGTTTTCTCAAACAAGAAAGGTTTATTGTAGTTAAGTATAACATCTGTTGACTGGAAATTGTTGCCAATTCTGGCTACTGTGATAACCACTAGTATTGAACTACAAATTTCAGGGCATGTATCCTATAAATGGATGCTGCTCAGAGAGTTACAGTTTCTGATGTTAGCTTTAGTTTACCTCCCAGCTGAACTTGGAATGTTAACGGCCCTGCTTACAAAGACGGCAGCCTGGAACTTCAAATGAGGAATCNACGGCAGCCGGGAACTTCAAATGAGGAATCAATGTTGAAATGATATTCCTTCTCATTGCATCAATTTTAAAGGTAGCAATTTCAAACAAAAAGTATTCTATCAGGTGTACAACTTTGCTTCCGCCGTTTTTGATCGATGGCTGCAGTGGTAAGTGCTGATGAAAATGTGTAGATCAAAAATGTCACACAGAAAGCTTGGACATCTGCCAACATAACGACATCACCACATTAGTGAATTTGTGTTTGCATCACAAATGTATTCTCGAGCAAAGATGTCAGTTTTCGAGCCAAATTCTCGACATTTGCGGGAATTGTTGATTTTCTGCTTCCATTTAAAGAAAACGTACGGTGAGGCTGCCCTTAGTGAATGAACGTGTTGTGAGTGATTTCAACGCTTTAAGAGTGGTGATTTTGACGTCTAGGACCGGCATGGCGGTGGAAGAGAGAAATGTTTCGAAGATTCCGAAATGGAGGCATTACTTGATAAAGACTCGTGCCAAACGCAAGAAGAATTGGCAGAATCATTGGGAGTGATGCAACAAGCCATTTAAAAACGCCTCAAAGCCATGGGAATGATTTAGAAGCAAGGAAATTGGGTTCCGTACGAGTTGAAACTGAGAGATGTTGAACTGGGTTTCTTTGTTTGTGAACAGCTGCTTCAAAGACAGAATCGGAAAGGGTTTCAACATCGCATTGTGACCGGCGATGAACAATGGGTCCACTACGATAATCCCAAGCCCAGAAAACCATGGGGAATTCCCGGACATGCCTCCACGTTGACGGCCAGACCGAATATTTACGGCGCCAAGGTCACCTCGTTGTGGTATCTTATGAGCTGTTGAAACAGAGTGAAACCATCACAGGGGATCGGTATCAAACGCAACTGATGCGTTTGAGCCAAGTTTTGAAGGAGAAACGGCCACGGTACAAAGAGAGACACAATAAAGTTATCCTCCAGCATGACAATGTTCGGCCACATGTCGCAAAATTGGTCAAGACATACGTAGCAACGCTGAAATGGGAGGTCTTACCCCACCCGCCGTACTCTCCAGACGTTGCACCTTCTGACTAACATTTGTTTTGATCGATGGCACACGGCCTAGCCGATCAGCATTTCCGCTCGTATGAAGAAGTCAACAAATGGATTGATTCGTGGGTCACCTCAAAAGACGCATTGTTTTTTCAAGATGGTCTCCGAAACTTGCCAGAAAGATGGGACAAAGTAGTAGCTAGCGACGGACAGTACTTTTAATCATAAATATGTAATCACGTTTTAACAATAAAGCCTCAAATGTTGGGGGAAAACGGAATAAGAAAGGTTGTACACCTGATACATGCAATTTCTTAAGGAATGTTGCTACTTTAAGACATCTTGTCAATTGTTTTGTTCAATATTTGTTTTTCTAAAATGTAATAATGAAATTTACACATAACAAAAAAAAGATGAATAAATAATTTTTTTCCCAAAATAATTTTATGTAGCAGTATTTTCAGGGAAAGACACGTCAAAATGTTCTTTGTTTGAAATAGTTATCTTTAAAATTGACGCAATGAGAAATAATTTTGTTAAACATTGATTCCCCATTTTAAGTTCGTGGCTGCTGGCTTGGTAGACAGTGCCGTTAACTGGCCACGTAATGTTGCTCATAGACCTCGTCTTCTCAGCAACATGAGTATAAGAGAACCCATTTATAGAGATGCCATAGACTGCTAACTTTTCCTATTGATAACATAATGTGCCCACTCACATAGCAACAGTTGTCATTTGATAAATTACTGATACCAGGTACCCCAACAATTTCAAATTTGTTGATAATCCAAAAGTGAAACATGAAGCATTTTTCACTTCTTCCATTTGATGTCTTTCTGCTTTTGGGTAGTTAATACTATTAGAGCCTTTCCTACTGGCTATTGACAGTACTTGTGTACTGTCGTAAGGCTTGCCAGGTGTGAAAACAACTTAGTTGCTCCTTGAAGAACCATTGGCTAACAGTGTAACTTGTACCCTGTCACAACACCATTTCTGGCGGCACGGTACCAAACACCTCCACACCACCATAAGTTGGTTGCTGTGTCCAGTATGGTACCTTAGGGGAATGAAATGACCCAGTATACTTTTAGCCAGTGGAATCACTGTGGTGTAGTGGTTAAGTATCCCTCTCAGTGGATAAGGTTCGATTCTTGGCGAATTAAGAACATTTTTGTATGGTGTGGGGGGGGGGGNGTTTCTATTGGCCAATGAGTTTTCTTGGGGTACTCATATCTTCTGCACTAATCTATTGTCACACACCATCACCACCTGATTATTGACACTGAATACCTCAACTGTTACGACACCAAAATTTCTTGCACATTGTTTTGTGTATTTTCAGTTGTCCCTGAGAATGTTGGTCCTACCAGGTGCTACACCTGTTGAACCAACCTTTGTCTCCACAGTGGTCCCCAGTTTACCCCATCTGAATAATGAGACTAGTTGGCCCAAAACTTGGGAGGAATATTGAGGAAAAGGTAGTGAGTGTGTGTACTGTCCACCGAGATTAGACCTATGATACACTTAGTTACAAGCAGGCTCTGCCAACACCTGCATCTTGACCACAGGATCTTGAAAAAGGATGCAGTGTGACAACTCACAAATAATGTACAGTAGAAAACATGTTTTACTACACTTTCTTATATACTAGCAAACCGGCTTGACTTCGCTCGGGTACAATTGAGTTTTACAGTGATACACTAATAAATAAATTGGGAAAAGACAATTCATTTATGTGAAAACAGAATTATAAAATTATACTATGTTCGCCTAGGATTTTAACTGATTACGGCAACCGAAAAGGAAGGAAATATTTTTTACCCGATAGCCAAGAAGTAGGGTATTGTTTTTGGAGTGTATCTGTGCAACTATCGCGTAGTTACCACATTTCCGCTTTCCAGCGTCAATGTATGAAAATCAAAACTTGAGTTTCATCAAGTTGTAGCTTTAGAAATAAGTGTACAGAGGTACAACTTTTTGCGCTTGGCTGAGGGATCTTAATCGATCACCAAAGTTAAGCAACGTTCCCAGCGGCACACATTTGGATGGGTGACAGTTGAGTGGCATAACATCTGAGCGCTTCTGGGCTTCGGAGGGCACTTTAAATATTTGGTCCCAGTTGCTATCGATTGATAGCAGTCGTTAAGCCATTTGAGAGGTCCTTGGGCAGCCTGATAAACTCTGTCACCAGAGGAAAAAAATATTTTGGTCACGTTCTCAGCTGTTGCAGAATTACGCTTTGTTGTTATTCCACAGGAACCGTACAATTTTCCAGGATTAAAATTGTCCTATTCCAGGACCTAAAGTACCTACATACCAAATTTTATCAAAATCCGTTCACCCGTTATAGGGCTGAGTGGTAACACACACACACACACACACAGACACACACACAGACTTTCACATTTATAATATTAGTACGATAAATACAACTTGAATTGGCAAAACAACCGTTAGAACAACTAATAAATACATTTATATATATCACAGTAGTAATTATCACAGTTATTAATACATTTTTTCATTGATTACAGTTCTTTGAAATGTAGTATTTGCCTTGCAGCAACAAAAAGAGAAAAATACAACATTAGAAATATATTCTTAGCTCCAGAACAACAAACCTTTAAAAAATACTAATTTAATTATTTAACAACTGATTAAAAATATTTCAACTTTCTTTACAAGAACACATCACCCATTTGACTCTAAAAACTCTTAGTAAGGAGGGCAGGAATTGACTTGCCCAGTAAAGCCTCCATTCCATAAAATACTTTAAAAAAATTTAATTATATGCAAAATAAATATGTTAGGAGGCAGTCACATAAGACCCAGTACGGCTCCGAACGTTAAAAGTTACAAANACTGATTAAAAATATTTCAACTTTCTCTACAAGAACTCACCACCCATTTGACTCTAAAAACTCTTAGTAAGGAGGGCAGGAATTGACTTTCCCAGTAAAGCCTCCATTCCATAAAATTAAATTATATGCAAAATAAATATGTTAGGAGGCAGTCACATAAGACCCAGTACGGCTCCGAACGTTAAAAGTTACAAAGAAAAACAATATATTAAAAGATTCACGCCCCAACGATATAGTAGTGGAAACAGCAAAAAATGGGTACTCATGAATACTTGGGCGGCTAACAGGGACAGATACGACACTTTAAAACAAGAGAGATACAGCTACGCGACACCATAGTTAAGCCAGAATGTAATTTTGAAGGGCGACCGAAACCAAAATTTTGAAATGGCCTAGCTTTACTGCACACCCAAGATACACCACAACTATNCCAAAATTTTGAAATGGCATAGCTTTACTGCACACCCAAGATACACCACAACTATGCCACACAAATTACAAAAAACATTTAAAACCCAAACACTAAGTTGGTTTTCTCCACGACTTACCGTTTTACTGCCCCATCACTCAATAACTAAACCGGTATACTGTGTCACCTCAGTAAAATAATGTCGACTTTGTCCACTGCTGGATGAAGGTGCTGGTTAAGCCATCGGGTACAAGTGAGGATCTTGGATCGTAAGTTGCGGCAAAATGTAGCAGACTTCGGACGGGTATAAAGCAGAGCAGAATAGACAGAGTCCCGGCAGATCAAGGACTTAAACTATCCTGGCCAATAAAAAATTGTNTGCCCCATCACTCAATAACTAAACCGGTATACTGTGTCACCTCAGTAAAATAATGTCGACTTTGTCCACTGCTGGACGAAGGTGCTGGTTAAGCCATCGGGTACAAGTGAGGATCTTGGATCGTAAGTTGCGGCAAAATGTAGCAGACTTCGGACAGGTATAAAGCAGAGCAGAATAGACAGAGTCCCGGCAGATCAAGGACTTAAACTATCCTGGCCAATAAAAAATTGTNAGGTATAAAGCAGAGCAGAATAGACAGAGTCCCGGCAGATCAAGGACTTAAACTATCCTGGCCAATAAAAAATTGTGATGCACGAATGGTGAAGGGGAAAGCAAGGAGGGGGAACGGGGAGGGAAAGGAAGGGTATCCGAGCAGAGCAAATAGTACACCACCGCGCAGAAATAGATGGCAGTAAAAACATTAACGCGACAGCGCTAGCGTCTCAGCAGGATGAATAAAAACAAAGCTTGTAGCAACTCTGAGCATGCTGTTAATAGCAGAGCATGTGAGGCTGTACCTTCACACATATTGATAATTTTATCACCCAATTTGAGGCTAGCACCTCCATTCCCACAACTCAGTTCACTGCTGAGGGATGATGACTATACTGGACAGGGAGGCATCACACTATGCTGGGCTTGTCAGTTGCAGACTCTTAGAGATGTCTTTCGGATGCGTGTTAGTTCTGAATGGTCACTAGTGGACACCACTGCCATCGTGGTGCAGAGACCAGCTGACTATGGCACAGCAGCAAAGTAGGTGTACATAGCAGCAGACATTTAACTTTATTCTGACATGGAAAAAGTTATTTGTTTTGCTGAAAACCTCAGTCTGGTATCATTCTGTACTTATGTGAACTGTCCATATTATCACAAACTGTCTTATTGAAACACAAATATGTAAACGTATTATCATAATAGAACTGTTTTGTAAAAANTCCATATTATCACAAACTGTCTTATTGAAACACAAATATGTAAACGTATTATCATAATAGAACTGTTTTGTAAAAATTTTTTCAGATCCATCGCTAAAAATATAACTAGTGCTTACTGATATTTTGCCAACTTTTTTAATAACTAATTTTTGTCATTATAGGATACTGTGATTGTCTTTCTATTTCTGTACACTGGCATTGCCAGTGCCAAAATGCCAAATATGAATAAGAAAGCATGTCTGATCAGCACACTCGCATGGAAGCATGACTGCCTGCATTGCAGTTGTTTGTTGTTGNTCCATATTATCACAAACTGTCTTATTGAAACACAAATATGTAAACGTATTATCATAATAGAACTGTTTTGTAAAAAAATTTTCAGATCCATCGCTAAAAATATAACTAGTGCTTACTGATATTTTGCCAACTTTTTTAATAACTAATTTTTGTCATTATAGGATACTGTGATTGTCTTTCTATTTCTGTACACTGGCATTGCCAGTGCCAAAATGCCAAAANTCTTTCTATTTCTGTACACTGGCATTGCCAGTGCCAAAATGCCAAATATGAATAAGAAAGCATGTCTGATCAGCACACTCGCATGGAAGCATGACTGCCTGCATTGCAGTTGTTTGTTGTTGAGCGGTGTGTTTTTGGTACCCGCCTGGGTGTTCTTGGAGCGTCGCCGGCCACGAATCTTTACAGCAGGTACCTGCTTCAACTTCATGCAGATGGCGGTATACAAAAATGATATAGTCTGTGAGCAATTCCCCTTCCTTCTCCTGCTTGCTATAGAGGACAGCATATAAGGCACAGCTGCAGACTTCGACATCAAAGATAGTATGGCAGGTTGGTTAGTGAGCCCAAATATCATGGAACCACATTCCGTGATGGTCATGTGATAGAAACAAATGTGTTACATAAATCTAGGAGAAGGGAGGAGAAGACAATTTAATACTAGCAGTTTATATTAGTGACTCTCTTGTAATTTCAACTGTGACCATCATCTTGGTTGAGTATGATTGGGACTTATTCTACACAAGGAGTATATTGCTGTGTGTCTTCTGCTTCGGCTGTAAAGCCACAGGATTTAAGTTGAATACTGGGAGCTAGAAGGCATTCAGTGAGGTGCACTCCAGGAATTGTGCTAGGCTGGAAAATGTAGATGGAGAGGCAGAGAACTGTACATTGTGAATGTGCAATGTCCAGTAAGGAGTGCGGCGTAGAGCCTTTATTGTGACCTACTTTATAATTACAGTTGTCAGAAATGAAGTCTACAAGTTTGATACCTTCTCATTACGAGATAATTTGAGGAAATATTTTTGTGTGGATGTTTATGTCTTTACTTTGTATTTTACTCAGTAAGTGCCTTGTGAAGTTGTAGTATCGTTAAATAGTACACTTGTTACACTTTTTTTTACAAAGATGTTGGCTTTTTGTTTCATGTGTGTTCAGTGTTGAAGATGAAATGTTTGTCTGTTGTTATTTGCATCATTTTCACGTGTAGCTACTGTTCAGATTATGGTAAGTATCAAGTATAAAGAAGCGTTTACAACCAGCTTTGGTTTTTCAGGTTATTTGTATGTTCTCTAAGGGGGTATGAGTACCAGATCCGTGCTTCAGCGTGTCGATTATAACAGGGGTGGGGAAACTATTTTGTGTGGGGAAAATCAAGATCTCAAGTTTTTGCTGCAGGCCACACTATTCATTTTTATTGTTGAGTGAGTTACCATGTCTGAACTACTCGTGTCCTGGGACAATCGTATACGGCATGCCAAAAAATATTCTGAAGTACATACAATATTATTACACCTTAAAAAACATTACAGGACATTATCATCATAAATGAGCTACATACACAATACCGCAGAATATACTTAACAGGTCTACGAGACCAATTAGTTTTATAGAAGCAGTAAATAAATCATTAAAATCTCACAGTGCCACACTTATAAGTTTCTGCTCAGTAAAATGTTTGTGATCAGTACACATATACATTTTGAGGACAACTGAGGACGACTTCAGTTACGCTTGTGGGTCATTTCCAATGTTATTTTGGAAAGTTGCACCAGGCCACTCAAGTCAAGCTTGCGGGCCGTGAATGGCGCGTGAGCCACAGTTTCCTCATGGTTGGATTACAAGGATGAAGAACAAGATATATGCTTTGGTATGTTTGATTTCAGACTTTTAAAAGTTTTGCATCACATAGCATCATAAGGGAGAGGAGAGAGTGGGAATAGATGAACAAGGTAGTAATGACCTGGAGGCAGCAGTGATGCTCAGTAAGGCCACTCCCTATCCACTTGCCTCGTAAAAGGAGGCTGCATAATCACTATGAATGCCATTGCATGTGACAGCCCACCAGCAGCCACCCTCAAGACAACTCTGACCTTCCTGAAAAAGACGTACAAGAATCTAAGTGAGGTATTCTAATCCAGCCCATTTATCCCAAACCAGGAACCATCCATTCACCCATTTGAGCGTATTGCAGCTCCTTTTGCGACAGGTGGCACAGCTCCTGGCACAGTAAACGTGACAGTTACTCGACTTAAAAGGAAAAGTTAGATATCATCTTGAATATATATTTTTTGCCATTACTTATATTTGAGATTAATTTTTTAAAATATAATTATGTTAGGGAATACAACATTATTTTATTAAATTTTAGAGACAAGTTATTGTTTGACTTTGNTTTTTAAAATATAATTATGTTAGGGAATACAACATTATTTTATTAAATTTTAGAGACAAGTTATTGTTTGACTTTGTGTACTACTATCGCTCCTGTATTCATTTTCAGAAGGTAATCAACAATTAATTCCCATTTACTCAACATGGTAAACAAATAAATGTTTGCCATTCATAATACAGTTATTTAATCATGTGAGCTATGTACTATGCCTTGTCAAAGAAGTTTCAATAACGAATGCTGAGTACAGTTTACAATTCAAATGCTAGTAACACCTCAATGCATTGTCTATCTCCCCCTTAAGGAGTACAAGTCAAATTCCCACCTAATGAAGGGTGAGGGCAAATCAAGGAACCATTGCTTGATTTTACCTGTGTTAAATTTGAGGATTTGACTTCTTACAAATTTTGAAGTTTCTAACTACTGACATTGTCCAAGGAATATGTTGCTATTGATGGCAGTGATAGAAGGTATGGAAAAATAGTTATTTTTATAGAGGTCTTGCTATTATTTCAGGTTATTTCCTGGAAACCACATCTTTACAAATGTTAATTTTTTTTTTTCCATCATTAACCATGTTAAACAAGTGTGGGTTCCCAAATACCCTAGAATATATTACTTTGTTAGATTTCATAAACCTTGTATTAAATAATGTATCAGAGATGCAAGTTGTTAAAAATGTCTTAACATGTCTAAGTATGCATAAAGTATAAATTGTTTGAATATAAAAAAATACTATAGGAAGATGAGGGCAACAGCAGGAGTACGTGTAATGGCATGACATGTTGCTGTCCAGATCGCTGGACGGCCGGTTGCAGGTGTCCAGTCGGAAGGGCCTGCCACACGTCATCTACTGCCGCCTGTGGCGCTGGCCAGAACTGCAGTCCCATCACGAGTTGCGAGCTCTCGACAACTGTGAGTTTGCATTCAACCTGAAGAGGGAAGAGGTTTGCATCAACCCATACCACTACCAGCGCATTGAGACTCCAGGTTAGTGCTCCATTGTTTTCTGTACACTGCAGGTAGGGTGTTATCTTCCTCGTTCAACAAGGTGTCTAGCAATAGGGAAAAGTGGGAAATGTATAGGATTTGAAATGCTGCAGGAAATGTACGGGAATTTTTTTCCCCCTGCTGTGAAGAGCAAGGATGGCAGAGGCAGTTGTAAACTGTCGCAAAATACCTTAGAGAACAATATTGGACGCAGCCCATACATTAGCATTGGAGAGGATGACGACATTCACAGTAGCAGCACCCAGGTGGCCACGAGTGGTAACATGGCATGAAATTAAAATTGCTGACTGCAAGCAACGTTTAAATGGCTGAAATACTGAAATGCATCAACATCCGTACGTATTCCGCAATCATAAAAAAAAAAGAATATATTTTCGTCGCTTTAATAAACATATTTAAGATTAAGATATTTTATTATATCCTAAATATATTTACTACAGCCAGTCTGACGCTACTAGGCCACCTGAGTTATACAGAATGGTGGCTAGTAGGGTACATAGTTAATTAATTTTGGTGCAGACTAATGGCACCTGTGGCTGTTGCGTTAAGGGTAAACAAATACTTGTATTCTCCGTTATTTAACACACCAGTATTTTATTTGTCTGAAGGTATCATAGGTATTTACACACACTGGCGAGACTGAGCCCCCCCACAAGTCGTAGGCCTGAAGGGCTGGCGGGCGGTATGCTATGCGTCGGGGAAGGTTGTTGAAGGGAGACGTTTCTCTACTTATGCGACTGTGGCTTTTGGTGAGTTGTGTTCGTTGATAGCTGAGGCATGGTGAGTTGGGTGGCCCATTGTCAGGCCCTCGGACTGGCTCTTGTTGGCGTGCTGTACTCAGCTGGCTTCTTCCTGCGGCTTTGACTGACTCTCTTGGAAGTCTGGGATTGGTTCCCCGGGACTTGTGTGCTTTCTCTGCGACCTCGGCTGGCGTTCCTCGTAGGAGAGCGCGTCACCTAATCTGCGGCTTGCGTTTCTGACTCCCCCACCTCGGAAACTGCCACTACATTTTCAGAAATGAACTCATAAGTTCTCGACACTTCTACTGGGTTTGTCTTGGAAATTTACACATGAAATTTCGTCTGTTCCTGGGTTCTCTCCCTGGATACGTCACAATTGACTTACTGACTGACTGCTTGCCTCGTCGCCATCCGGCGCACGACTACGTCTTCTCGAGCAATGGCGCCTCTCGGTATGGGGCTACCACTCGTTACCGGGAATTTACTTAAGTTCTCTGCACTTTTCCCGTCACACGATTGCTACTCTCGTGTCTGCTTCGCCTCCCGTTTTGGCTGCACCTATCTCGTCTCGCGGCTGTACCGCC